>JAVQJL010090112.1:0-10148 GCA_036024295.1 Nannoperca obscura | reverse complement strand
TGTCGACACGGCGGATCTGTTCAGTTAGTTTCATAGTTTCTTCGTTTTCTTCCCATGATGTTTAGCGGCAATATGGAAATGAGCCATGCATCTATTGGTCAGAACCAACCAATCACAGCCTTCAACCACACAAACGTTTTACCCCAGCTGCAGAGGCTGTTTAAGTGTAATATGTGTTAATGCTTCTTCATAGATCATGTTTTACATTGTGAATTTATATCCTATTGCACAATCAAATGAAATGGGATTCACGTCAAATTCTAAACTGTTGATGTATAATACTTACTTAAAATACTAATACATTGACTGAAATGTGAAATGTTTACCCGTGGACTTAAGGATGGAGGATGTTAGAGTAAAACAATAGGTGGAGATGCATACTGTTTTAATTTTAGTTACAGATATAACTTCCATGACAGGATACTTTCTCTTTTTCTGAATTATTTAAACTGATGAAAGATAATTTTCTGATGAAATCACACAGTGAGCTCTCCTGACTTACTAGCATTCATTTACATTGTTTTATGCATATTACTCTTGTTTTGCTTCCTTGCTTTTTGGATTTCAGCAACTCCCCAGAGAATTGTGAACTCAGGGTCTTATAAACAAGCAATTTCCTGTATGTGTGCAGATAGTCCACTGCGTAAATGTAAAGAACCAGATACTTACTTTCTTCTACAGTTTAACAATTGCAGAGAAAAGACAAACTGATTCTAAGAAAATCCACAAGTTAAACTCCTTTAACAAAGTCAAAACATGCTACACGTGCCATACATTTATACAATTTATTCACAATCCACCATGCATAATTTGTCAGCAGCAATGACTTACTCAATGTAATATTACCAGTAAAATAAATAAATCTTGGTTACAGCTGGAAATAGCTTTTAAAATCCAGTAAATACATTTGAGTTAAAACATGAATAGCTTACAACATTGTGCTGTTTCACACATTGTCTTACAGCATTACATGTATGAAAAAGACACAGTATGGAATAACAAAGCTTTGAGATAGTGTCTCTCTGATAAGGCACTTGTTTACATTATCTCTTTGACTGATAACACTGAGTCTTTGGTCAGTTTCGACTGCTTCTGAGGTCGGGCTTTCACCGCTCCGTACTGAGTCCAGCTCCAGTCCTGCTCCTGGAAAGAGAACAAACACTACTGAACATACGGTTGTCCATCTACCATCTTCTGAACACATTTATGCCATTCCCGCATCTAAAAACCTGAACTTTGACCTCGGACAGGTGCACCTGCACGATCTAGTAAAGACTGTCAAGCGTGAACACACTCCCTTCACAGCTGTATACCATACCATGACACTGTGCTCCATCTCCTGGGTGGCGTCTTGCAGCAGAGAAGTTAGCTGACTCAGATAACGTTGATTCTCATCCAGTAATTGTTGAACAGTTTGACTGGAAGAGACAATAGTCAATAGTAATTGCAGAGAGTACGAGTCCTGCTTCTACAAGCTACAAGACTTTGAGGCGCAGGGGTGACCTATTGTGGCAGCATTGTGACAAAACCCAGCAGTTGGTTATAAGAGCTTATTCAACTGGTTCTGCAAGGCGTACATGTATAATTGTCTTCTAAACTGCAGATTAGCCCATGACAGAGAAACAGACACATGACATTTCCGTGTGGTTATTCTATTCACCAGTGTTGAGGTATAATTGAATTGTGACTTGTACAGATCTTACCTGTCGGTGGGTGGTTGCACAAGTGACTGTGAGGAAGAATTGCTCTGGGCCTAAACGCAAACCACACACTGCATTAGCCACAGCATTATTAGACATATACATTCAAAACTGTATTGTAGAGCTTCAAGCTCCTAAAACATCACTGATTTTCTGTAGTGACATTTGTTATATACTTACACAGGCAATCTTGAGGAGGTACCAGAAGTCTTTCTGTCTCTTCATTTGCATCTGAATCACTGCTGCCTCTGCAGTTTTTATGTTTGTAACTGCCCTTTCCAACTTAGGGAACAAATCAAGGATTCGCCGCTTACACACCAGTATTGTGCTACAGAAAGAGAAAGATGGAGGAAACCACAAATGACTGAGGGAACAGTCAAATGACAACATAGATGTGCTGAACTTTGCATGGTAAAGTGTGTGCGTCTCTTTGGACAGACACTTGTGGATGGATCACCTCAAGTGAGTATACATGTCTTTCAGCACTCTGTCCTGGTTCTGAACTGTTTGGAGAATGGTCTTCACCATGTCTGAGCTGTCACTGTAGCCATGTGGAGGGTCAGAACCTGTACCAACACATACTCTCATGGTCATCCATGTATTACCTCTGACAAAGTCATGTAAACACATACAACACACCATACAGGCACACAGTTTTTCAGTGAATGCTTCTGCACATCTTGCCATTTATTATAGCAAATAAATGAATGCAATAAAGGTATTGCATTCATTTATTTGCTATAACTGAATTGTATCCATAGCAACAAGCCTTATCAGATTCCACAGCACTGTAATTTCTAATGAACATATAAAAGCAGGAGCTCCTATAACAGACGTCTTACTATTTTAAATGTGTAATGAATGGTACTAACTTTTGCATTTAGCTTTCAGTTGCTTGTAGAGCTCAATAGCCCTTTCCTCCCTGATAAAAAGAGAAAGAGAGAGAGTTAACTTGTGCATACCATGTTATTTTTAAAGGATAAGTTCACACTTTTTCAAAAGTCTGTTTGAAAACAATAGATGCGGGACAAAATCCACAGTCGTCCTTCCATATCCAAACACATATTCTAAAGTTTATCTGAGGCTTCAGTGTTTCCTTGTTGAACTTCAGCATTGAGGAAATGATTGTAGTGTAAATATAAGAGAGATACTGACAGCTGTTCCATTACATCCCCCTGTCTCCTCGCAATTGGACTCCTCTGCAACTCCACAATTTCAGAATGAAGTGCCACTATCTCTTCATCCAGATACCCCATGTCTGCAACCTACAGCGGAAAACAAACATAGCACGTGCTGTTTTTAAATAACTACAAGTACATTTGTGTCGAATCACTTTGAATTACTGCTAATAATTGCCCTACCTTCGTAAACCCTTCTGCCTTCTCTTCATTTTCTTGCCAGGTCTTCAGCAATTTTTCAGAAGCTTTAGAAAAACACGCAACAGTAGGTAGCTCATTAAAAGCTTCAGTGGTGACTTCAAATGATTTATCACAGCAGGAGATTCACATCATTCACTCACAGATGCCGGTGTTTCTCTGCTTGGTGTATTGCTCGAGGTCATGCTGGATGCTGGTCTTAAAAAAAGCCAGTTTGGCTTTGAGCTGCTGCGACTGGGAGAACAGCATATTCTTGAACCGTGTTAGGTTGGTGTTGTAACGCAGCAGACTCAGCCTACACATACACAAACGCAACGCAAGGAGGTTTCAGTGTGTGGGTGTGTGTATAAATGTGTGTGTGTGTGTGTGTGTGTGTGTGTGTGTTTGTGCACTTACATGGCAGCCCTCTGTCCCTGATACAGACGAATGTAGTCTTCTTTCAGTCCGCAGATGTAGCTGACTGCTTCCCCCCACACCTTTCTCAGTGCAGACAGTGGGAGCTGTGTCTTAGTCTCCCTCACTGAGACAACACATAGTTCACCAAAGACATGCAATTCCCACGTTAACTTGGACAACAAATTCAAAGAACGTGCTGTAGCTTTCAAAGTATTTGGGGGTAAAAACATCAACAAAGATTTTGCACTCAAACCTATTAATGACAGGTGTAAACTGAGAAGGAACTATAAATCATCAGCATGTAAGACTCTTCCCTGTTGAAGACATACAAATTTCTGGTTTTGTCTTTAATAGTCATGTCAGGTTGATGTCCCTCATTTAAAAATGTGGGACAAAGGCATATTCATGATTTGTATGTTATCCTTAAGTTATACCAAATGAAAAAAGAAATAACTAAGCCAATAGAAACCCTCCAGAGATAAGCAGCAGACAGTGGGATTAATTAAAGAGTAACTTTTAGATCATTTTGCAGCTCAGTATACACTGTACAGGTTTATATGTCACCTATAAAGTTGACACTGTCTGGCAGAGGTCTGGCAGTCAGCGGTCCAGAGTACTTGGTCAGGCTCTTATCAAACAGGAAGACAATGGAGCTGTCCCAGCCTCGCTGAAAGCAGAGAATAAATATCACCTTGGATTCTATAGTTCGTGTTAGTGGAGGTTCCATCATTGGTAAAGTCTAGTTTATGCTGAGGTTTAGATTTGCAGATACATTTTCTTCCAAAGGAGCCAAAAAAGACCAGAAGCAAACACTCCTAATGGATTCATTCATACAGCCTGCAAACATATTGTCAAACAATTTGCTTATTCCAAATGGACTTGTTTCCCTTATTTATTTTTACTCTACAAAAGACCAACTGGAAACTAAATGTTAAATTAACCGCACTGTTGAAATGTAAATAAATGCATAAAAACCCATTCCAGTTACCAGAAATAAAAAGTACAGTGTATAAGAGAACAACCTCAAATTAAACCAGAGTTTAAAAAAACCCTCTGCTTTGCATGTACTTGTTGCTGGGCCTGTTTGACATTAGATATTTTTATTTATGTGTGTGTGTCACATACCAATCCATCTGGCAGACAGTGTGCGGGCGGTATGCGTGGGTCAAGGGACATTCCCGTCTCCAGCAGCAGCTCCTGACTCTGCGAGGAGATGCGCGTCTGAGTTTGCGCCTCTAGACGATTCTGCAAGGACTGTAAGCTCTCCTCAGCACCTAAAACCAACGAGTGCAGCTGGGCTGATGTCATGTCCAGCACATGAATCACCTGCAGAAGGAAAGGCACAAAGCGAAGGGGTTTGCTGTCCTCAGCTGGAATATATGAAACCATCAATGCACTCAACAACATCTGGTTTAAGTGAGTCTAAACACGGAGGTTCATATCGTATTAACCTTCATGTTGAGAATATTCTGTAGAGCTGTGTAGCAGCACAGCTTGTTTGTGTCAGGATCCAGCCCTCCACCTCGTGCCTCAGGGTCCCACAGTAACAGCATCTGCAGAAGAGACTCAACTGGTTCTAGTAGGGGCCTATGAACGAACACACACACACACACACACAGGTTAGATGCAAGTTAGAATGAAGAACGTTTGACTGGTAGGTACAAAAAAAAGTGTTTTTTTGTCTCCACCTGCTGAGATTGTTGGGATATGGGAGATGTGTGGAGAATCTGACTTCTCCATTCATGTCCTCCAGCGCCATGATGTCTTTGGGACCTTTGTTCTTAACTTTACTCGTCCTACAAAAGCAGGCAAACATGAAACCAGTGAACTGAGAATAAAGCCTAAAAAGAAATTCAAAAACTAGATCCACAAATTGTCTCGATCCTTTAAAGCACATATATTGCATATAAATACAAATGTTGTAGTGTATCATACATACATGTTTGTATCCTGTATATTCCTGTCATATAATGTGTGTGTAGTATTCAATATTGAAGTTATTGTAACCTAGTTAAATATCTTTCTTTACAGTAACACTACTATTGAAATTTGTGTAACATTTTGCTAAATATATATAATTATAAATAAACATTCATCAAATTTAGAATTATAAGATATACTCATTATATATGTATATATTTTGCACTATAAATTTCATTCACTTTCATTCACAAATTCATACACTGAGCAATTGTGGAATGTTAGATTCCTCAAATGTGTGTTTCAATGTCATGCGTACGCAGGTTCTTCAGAATACAGAAGAGAAAAGCATTGCTGTCATGCTGACTCACCACTGTACGGGCTGCATGTGGTGTAAAAAGGGGCGAAAGCCACAAGTGCATTCAAAGATCACGGTCCCAAAGCTCCAGTAGTCCACAGTTGCAGTGTAGGGTTTACTCTCAAATAGCTCTGGAGCCTGACACACGTACAGATAGAATATAAAACAGGACTTGATTGTAATATTGACATATATTAAAAAGAATCACTTTTTTTTTTACTGATGCAACACTTACCAGATACTGGAGAGTTCCAACAAAGGATGTACAGAGACTGCCCTGATCCAGGTCTTTTGCATAACCCAGATCTATGATTTTATGGACAAGCTGGAGGGAAACACCATTTCATAATGAGAGCAAGGCACAGAAAACGATGTAACATATGAAATTGCAGATTATACAGGTTGCATGTATGTATAAAAGAAATGAGTTCACCTTCCCACCAACATCCTGCAGAACTATGTTCTCTGGCTTTAGGTCTCTGTGAATGATCTTATTTTCATGGAGATACTGGATACCAGAACCTGAGTTTGTAAAAAAACAAAAAACAAAATGGTCATATACATTATACAACATGTAATATATCAACATGTGATAACTTTGAAAAATAAAAGCTATGTAAAATATTACCTATTTCACTTATCAGCGAGAGGACTTCACTCTCCTTTAGCCCACAACAGTTTTCTGGTTTATTCAACACCTAAATAAAGAGGTATAGAGGTTAATAGTGCAATGTCTGAAAAGACAACAAATTTTTTGGGGTCCTTATAAAGTACCCACTTGATACCTTGCGTAGGTCTCCTCTTGAGCAGTACTCCATGGCCAACAGAGGTAAGTCATTTAAAGCAATGGAGCTCAACTCTTCTGGAACGTCTCTGGCCTGAACAACGTTCACATGGTTCAGCCTATAACAGAAAGAGAGCCAAACATTCAGCGACGGTTTGACAAGAAGAACGTGTCCTGTGAAGTTTGTCCATGGGCTACTTTGTGAACACAAGCAGATTATTTATACTCACTTCTTCATGATCTGAATCTCTCTGCTCCAGCGGTCTTTATTCTTGGAGTTCAGCTCCAGGCGGCAAAGTTTCACTGCAATCTTCTCTCCCGACTCCTACTCCAAACAGAGATAGGGAATAAAACCAAGCCAAAGACACGTCTGGGTCTGGGTTTTATGTTCTCCTCAGGGTATGGGTTGATGATAGAACTTACAAGGTGCTGGTACAGGTAGACATGCCCAAAGCCTCCCATCCCAAGCCTCTCCTTCATCTCCCAGGAGCCACACAGCTGGTTCTGTTTGAGTGCAGTCCGCTCCATACTGAGGTCTCCTGGAGCCGCTGGGCAATGAAGGAAGTCTGCTAGAGACCTCCATTAAAAAGAGCCAGAATACAGAATCTGTGACTGTCCCGAAACATTATGGCCCACACTGTAGATCTTCATCAGGGCTTCTGTTCACATCTGCAGGTTACTTTTAACAGTTAATTGTTCTTTACTACTTATTAACATATATTATAATATAATTTATTATAATATATTATATATTATAATTTTCTTCATGAGAGAATATAACAAACGTGAGTAACCCATTTCCCACTTACTTAACTTGCTAAAATATATAGCCACCTATTATAGCCTAATGTATATTTTCCTAATGTATATAGCTGCTTTTAGTATTTCTTTTTTATATTCCAATGTTGCACATACATTTTTGTCATGTTTACCTTGCTGAATATAACTTTTTGCTGCTTCAGTGACCTGTTCATTATCAGTTGTCAGGATTATCAGTTTTATTTAGTCTTTAATCCCATTTACTGCTTTTGATGTTCTCTCTGATGTGACTCATACTGTAGCGTTAGCTGTTCCAGTAAACCCAAGGTAAAGAGCAATTTGTTGTTATTGGATTGTCAAAGTTAGGTTCAGTTAAGTCACGTAACTTAAAGACAGCTTGACTATGTTGAACAAAAAGTCTACTAAAAGGCACACCTCACTTCAAAAACATTGTCAACGCACCTGTCCAGGAAGGTCAGCGTGGCCACACGTCTCAATTAGCTTACTTTAGATATCTGAACATTGTTGCTTCGGAGTTAGCTAACCGTGTTGTTTACACTTCGTTTTCTTCTTGTGTTGAAGCAAAAAAAGGTTGTACCGGCACAATGTTATCTTCTCCCTTTACAACCCATCAAACGTGGCTTTAAAGTTAACGTTTATGTTGAAGTTTTGTTGATAATTTTGGGCGAAAAGCAACGAGAGACGAACAGCTCGACATCTACTTAAAGTGAAAGTACAGACGGACACGCTGACGTTGTTTCTGCGCATGCGCGTCTGCAGCAGAGGACGTGACACGAGGTTTTCTACTCCCTCTGTTGGGGGATTTTCCCATCCCGCCCACATCCAAACTAGCTGACTAAGTGACAACTGATGGATTTAAGCATGAACAGGAGTGATATTTCCCAAAATTTGACGCTTTCTGAATTTATTCAGTAGATGGTGCCATATTCACAGCTTCAGTCATGATCTGACTGTCATTACAGTATGGTACACAGACTGAAAGGGACAGATCTGAAATTTGCTGTCTCTGAAGCAGTGTACTCAGCTACTCACATTAAGATCAAGATCTCCTTTTCAAGAGAGACCACACAAGAAAACATATTGCCTATACAGTATAAGCATTAAGGAGTAAGGATAAGCATGATTAGTTCCATATTAAAGAGAACAATTAGGCTATAGAAGCATTTAAAAGTGCCTGATTATGATGGGGGTGGGGGATATCTTCAAAAGGAATGTGAGATTAATTTCAACTGTGACTCATTTGATTTGAAGGGAGCATAATATCTATTTAAATCCAGTTTTCCAAGCTCAATTTAAACACGAGTACAGCTAAATCTCTTATGATCTCATATCATAATTTCTGTGTTTAGATGTGATTAGAAAGCAGATGTAATGAGGCTTTTCCCCCCCCAGTAGAGTCTCATTCTGTTGGTTAAAGTGGAACATCTCACTTTTTCATATAGGATACAATGATGAGACTTCATCCCCTGTGCTTACGTGTAGTACACTGTCATCACAGTCTAGGCTTTTAGGTGGAGGGAGAGGCATCAATATATAATATTACCATAATCAAGCGCAAACATAATTGTAGATTGAAAAATGGGTTTCCAACTTACAGACGAAACACATGACAAATTTTGATCTTCAGTTTGCTAGTCGGGTGGGCATGTGGATCTTAAAAGTAAGTCTGTTATCCAGCAAGATTCCCAGATATTTGTAACATTTAACAAATTTGAGGTCCTTGAGTTTATGTAACCAATAATATATCAGAAATGGCATTACATTTCCATTTAAAAAATGTTACTTTCTCCAAAGCATAAAATAAATTCTGGTAAGTTTTCTTTGTTCAAGCCCATTGAGAACAGAAGTTGGACCATTACGTTATAGATATACAATATACAATACAATTGCGGACAATATGTCATAGATGATTTAAGGTTCCAGAGGTTTAATGAATGAAATTTCTCAATCTAGTAAACAGAAGATGAGCTCACATTACACTGTGAGAAATGTGCAATTACTCAAGAAATGTGACAAGATGCATAAAACGTTAGTAAGTAAGGGCTCATGCAATAAGAGCCAGTGCTGTTGATGAAAGAAAATGCTGTGCAACTGTCTGTGCTTTTGTTGTGGTTGTTCCCCTCTATGTGAAACAGAGTTTGTGAAGCAAGACAGACAAAAGTGCAAGACTTATTAACAAAATTGGTTCTTTGCTTAGCAAGTGTTCATCTATTAGCAATATTTATTTCATTATGTATTTATTTATTTAATATCGCTTTGCTTTCTGTACAGGTTACACAAATAAAAAGCCATTGCTGTTTTATTGCAAAAAAGCAAGATGTCTGGTTGAATCTGAACTGGCTGCTAAAAGCAATTACGTATTTTGAGAATCATTTATATATTTATATTTATATTCAGATTGTAAGTAGTGAAATGTCACAATTAGTGTGCTGGAAAGGAGAAGCAGACAGATATCACATGACTGAATAGAGAAGCTGAAAACATGGTCTGAAATTTCTTGTCCGCCCTTGAGGTGATGTAAGCGTGAATAGTTTGGAGTGTGACAATAAATGTTCTCAACGGTTTATATTGGCTCATCCTGTTTTTAAATGTAATTTTGCATCTAAATGAATTAAACCTCCTTTTAAAAAGCCCACTCTTGATCCAGGAGTTTTTTCAAATTATAGACCTATATCCAACCCTCCTTTTTTCTCATAGATCTTCGGCGATCAGTTGTGTATCTTTCTAAACAACAATGATCTGTTTGAGGACTTTCAGTCAGGATTCAGACTGCATCATAGCACAGAGACAGCACTGGTGAAAGTTACAAATGACCTTCTAATTGCATCAGACAA
>JAVQJL010090107.1:0-17675 GCA_036024295.1 Nannoperca obscura | reverse complement strand
GTGTGTGTGTGTGTGTGTGTGTGGGTGTGTGTGTGTGTGTGTGTGTGTGTGTGTGTGTGTGATTGATGGCTCATTGATTGAGCAGCATGCTCCCATTCCCTCTCTCAGCCAGCTATCTGTCCCCTGGCTGTCTGTAGCCAGCTGGCCCAGCACCGGCTGCTCGAAAGTATGCAAGTGTGTGCACATTTGTGTTTGTCGAAGTGCATTCTGGAGGAAATCACTGATCGAGCAGGTGTGGATCCTCTTGTCACTTTGGCCACTTGTCATGGTCACATTGTTCTAAAGTGAAAACTAGATAATGTGTAACTCAGGGCACAGACAGACTTAGGGAATATTTGACACCGGTTCATGTCTTAGTTAAGATAATAATGTATTAAGAATTTGAATGTTACAAAGGGGTCTTTGTGTCATCATCTGCATGGCTTTTGGTGCAGTTAAATACTAGAATCACAAGTATTCACAAGCTTTTTTTTTTCTGAACCAGTTCCAGAACTGCAGCAGTGCTACCGTGGAACAGTAAATATAGCCTCAGGGCTTCCATTTGTTACAGTTTATGATGTGCAATTTGGCGGCTTTCAGACCAATAATAGTTAACAAGACATTTATAAAATAACTGCAACAAATTACTACCAGGGATACAGTAGTTCTCAAGTGAATATAGCATCAGCCCTTCCAGTACGTGCAGTGTGTGCAGTTGATGCAGTGTCCTCTTTCCGCAGGTTCCTACACGTTTGTCAGAGGAGCAGAGTGATCTCTTAAGAATGGCATAAAACTGATGTAAAGTGATCTGTTTGGGGACACCCTCAGGCTGAATGAAACAGAGCTGGATGAATGATAATAAGCCCAAAATATTATTATGATTTATGATTATCAGACTGGGAGAAAAGATTAAGATTGTGGTTTGTGTGTGAACTGCTGTATTGCAGTACTAAATGTATCTATTTTAAGACTGACATTGCTCACATTTAATTATTCATCAACCATTCATGACATACCATAGATTTTGGGTCATACCAAGGAATAAAATCCTCCCCAGACTTGTACGACTATTTATGTTCTCAGTAGATGTGTGTAACTTCTCCCATGGCTTACGCCCCCTGTCGGTGCGCCTCTGATACTGCTGCAGCCCGGCTCGTTGAGTTGTGTGAGGTCTGTAACGGCAGGAAGACAAAAGCATATTTTTCTGAGCGGGGGGCTCCCAAGTGGGCGGCAGTGTTGCGTGCCCCCTGTCTATGTCCCAACTGAAGGAGAAAGTTGTCTGTGGCCTTGAGAGGGACATAAAGAGGGGAGGGGGGAATATGGCCCACTGTTTTCAAACTGTGTCTTCATGTCTCCCCTGACTGTGAGCGTGCCACAGCATTTCACAATGGAGGCCATTGTTTGTTTGGGGGAGAAAGCGTGGGTATTTTGTTTCAATCATTACTTGAAGTCTCATGTTTGACACGGTGGGGGCTTAGCACTTCCTGTGGTTGGAGGCAGGCCTGTTCTCTGTGCCCATTTCCCTGCCTCTCTACTGGCATCTGTCCTCTTTGCCCTCTGTGTCATCCTTTGAATGCTCAAATTTACTGCGTGTTCACACCTGTGGAGTTTTTCAGTGATGAGGCGGCAACTTGTTGGATTATCTTCATAGTCGGACAAGCTAGATGGGAGGGAGTTTAGAGCTATTGAGCTCTGTCATGCTGGCCTGGGCTGAAGGTGGTTTAATGTCTAGTCTTTGTGGAGTCCACGCAGAGGAGAGCAGATCCTTCTCCATCTGCCTCAGTGCCAGCAAACCCCTCGGCCCCATCCATACTTCCCGGCACAGGCCCCTTGCATCCTCCTGCGGTGCTGTGATGACATTTCACCTCTCCTACATGCACTGACTCCTCCTTAATCCAACTAAGAGCTAATCTCTCATGGAGAGATGTGATCCTGGACTGAATACTGCACCTGATTGTGGCAGAGCAGGGGAAGGTCAGCTGACTGGCTGACTTACACATTCTTCCCTCCATCCTTCGAACTCCACCCTAATCAGACATGGAACACCTGTCTGGCACAGGGATCGATCCCTGTGATGACTGTCTCCCTGATGCTACATGTCTGTTTAAATACACGGGATAAATAGATGGTCTGATTTCTCTTTCAGCACATCTTTTATATATTAAGCAGTTATTTCTCAATGTGCCTCGGCCTGAGGTCTCTTTCTGTCTGCGTATCTTTCTCTCTTTCCCCGTGAGCATCCTTTTGTTTCATTACTGGAGACATATCACAGTGCAGCCCAGCTGGTAATTTAGTGAGCTGTCTGCTAGTGAAAATGTCAAACCTAGGCTTTCACAATAACATAGTATGAAACATGATGATTAAGAAAGGCTTTCTTGAGTCTTAGAGCCTGAAAAAAATCATTACATATGGGCAGTGTGTTTATACTTGTGTGTGTGTTTGTGTGTGAGTGAGCGCATGGCTGTGTAATAGTTCTTTTGTTCTTCTTTTGTTTTCTTGCTCCTTCCTTCACTCTCTCTTTCCTCCTCCTGAACACGAGTGGCCATGTAAGCTGCTGAGGTCCCTAAAAGGGGCAAATGAAGCTGAGTGTTTGTGTGTGTGTGTGTGTGTGTGTGTGTGTGTGTGTGTGTGAGAGAGATGTAGAGGGAGTGAGACAGAAAGAGAGAAATGGCCTGGTTTAGTGGAGGGAAATAGAGGAGGAGGAGGAGGAGGAAGGACTGAACTCTCCACCCACCCTGAAAGGAGGAGGTGAAAAATGGGGATAGAACCATGATGTCACTGGCAGCCAATCGGAAGTGTGGGCTGGGGACTGTTTGAGGCCCGTCAGCTGTCCTGCTCTATCCATATCGGCTGCCCTCTTCTCCTGTCAGTATAGCAAGGCCAGGCATGGTTTCATCCATAGTCTGCCCCATCCCTGGCCTTTGGCCTCTATCCTGTGACCTGCTTTGACCCATGTGCAGGTCCTGGGCCCACATAGCAAACCCCTTACCTCATGTCTGCCCTTGAGCCCAGCTCTCTGTAGTACTGGAGCTGATTTTCCACCGAAACCCTGTCCCTAAACTAAATATGGCAGAGATTAGATAGGTGACTGCAGTTAGTCACTTCGATGTTTCCCACGTTCTCTGTATCATGACTGTACTGCTTGTGTTTGAGACCAGAAGTGAATGGGGAGTGACTTGCGTCATTGGTAAAATCTGATTAACACTAAAATTTAGGTTGAAACTGAGGAGCTGTGTCTGTACTGAGCCTGTGAGTGAAACTTACTGAAGGTGATGCATCACCCAGTTTGTTTAGAGATTTGTAACGTTTTTACACTCCACTGTGCAGGCTTTGTGCAACTGCCATATTTGGTGCTGTTGTTACCTAATTACTAACGAGGTTCATTGCTTTCTTATCGCTTTTTAGTGTAACTGGTTCTTTTACATTTACATGATAACCCACACCAACCCAAACTGTTTGTCACTTTCAACCACTTAATAATAAAGGAGGTAATATAGCCCCTACTGTTGGTATTTAGGCACACTCTTGGAATAAAAGGATCAAGTGAAAACCAGTGCTTTGTTAATGCTGCCAAACATTTCCCATCATTGGCCCTTGTTGGATCAGTGTGCAAACATGACACAAAGTCGGCAGTTAAGTGCCTTTATTCTTCTTTGTTGTTCAGCTGTCCATGGAGTACCTGCAAGCTGCAAGTTTTTAACTCCCTGAGCAGATAGGAAATTGGCAAAACAAGCACCAGGTTGGTATATTTAAAAGGAAAAGGTAAACCCCTGACAAGCCTCTTTCATGTGCAATGAAGCTTTGTATACAACATATACTGAATCAGTACAAAACATTTTTACTGTGATACCATCTGGTACTGTGGTATCTTATCAGACCATTACACTTGAAAAGATTAGCCCAAAGTCTCAGTGCAGGCTCTCCAGTTGGAGAGAATAGTTTCAGTGTCTCGTCGCAACAGATGTTAACTCTGGGCACAACTGTCCCCACTGAACCCGCAGCTTGTCCTTTTTAAAGAACGAGTGCAGCCTCACAAAAAGGATACTGTGTGTACCCTCAAGAAACTCGCTGTGAAAATGAAATTAAGTGGAGGAAAAAAGGAAACCCTAAATCCAGATGTCATATTTGAAGTGGCTAATAGGACAGTACAGAAAGTCAGGCTCCACTGAGGTGGCAGACACTGAGGCATACGTCCCAAAGAGAAGAGGGAGATGCACTGGAGAAATGGGCTGAGCAACAGCATTTCACCGCAGTCTGTCAGTGCGTGCCAGCAAACAGCCACTGTCATCTGAAAGACAAGAAAACTGCAGTTGGACATACAGAGACTGCAATGTAAGCTATCCATTCATTATCCAGGTTGGTTGCATGGGGCTAAATATGACCCCCCCATACACACACACACACACACACACACACACACACACATATCCTTACACATAGACATATAAAATGCAAACAAACTGAGCAATAAAACAGGATTTACACTCCACTGGCTATTAGCTCAGTAATCGACTAATGGCCTTCTCCGTGTTTGCGAAGCACTCCATTTTAACCTGGTATGAACAATGAACATAAACGTATCACAATGAACATAAACGTATCCCCATCAGCTTTTTAGCTCATGGCAGCTGTTGCTATGCTGAATCAGGATTAGGGCTTCCTTGAATTCAGTGTGAAATAAAGATGTGTCATTTTGAATCCAGACGTCGTGCCAGCAGGGAAAATGTATGCCGGACGGCGTGCCAGGATGAAGTCTGGGCACCGCGTGCCGCAAATCTGCAGATAGTCATCTACAGAAATAGGCCTTGGCAACAAAACCGCTACTATTCTGATGCTCTGATGAAGATAAGCTGAACAAAGTTTGGGTACAGGGTAGAAATTTTACACAAGGCACTGCACATGGTTGCTTGCAAAATTTCACAGGTACTGTAATTCACAAGTCACATTTTTACAAAACCAAGGTGTTTATTGAAGTGCTGTGGAGTCAGCTTGAATGTGTTGAGAATCAACATTGGTCCATATGGCTGGACATTCTCTGTGGGTACCTGCCTGTCTGGGGACAGGTGGGTACACAGCCAGGTGTTAGACTGTGCCTGCAAACATCCAGCACCTGAGCCAAACGAAGCAGTAAGTTGTTCATTTTATGTGTACAGTTTGTTATGTTTCTCTCTGGTGTTGTGTAGTAAAGCTTGTTCTTAATGGATACCATGTAGAGTTTATAAAGGTAGCTGAGCATTAGTACATAGTGTTTGTCGTCATGGGTGTATCCTCTACATTCACAAGAGGGATTCGAGTCCAATGTGTAGGAGGACCCCAACCAGACACCCAGCTAGCAAAACAGCCAGCCAATACAGCTTGCCAGCCAGCCAGCGCGACACTGCCAGGAAACACACTGTATGTAATGAAGCAGATCTGGGAAGTCAGGTATTTTTAGAAGGCACTTTTAGTGAGTTGAACACATCAGAATCTGTGAAAAAAATATTGCCTGAGTTCTGCCCAAAGTTGCTTTTTTTCATACTAATCTTACATCTTTCTTAGCTATGCAGCTCTTACCTTATGTTCCTGCAACTGATGTGATGATTTCTGTGAATGTCATTATTATCCTCCGGTTAAGGAGGAGTGAAAACTTGAAAAATGTAAACTGCTGAATGGATTGGACTGTCACACCAAGTGTTTTTTTCTTTTCTTTAAATGACCAAATAAGTATCAGAAACTGCTCCTGCCCGCCAGTCATTGAGTAATCAGTGTCACAGAGCAGGCATCTGTGTAATAATACTTGATTTAGAAGTGTCATTCAGAGTGGAGCTAAAATTATTCTGTACCATAAATTAGTATGATAGCTTAGTGGGCCCATTTTTTAAAACCCCTCCAAGTCATGCCAGTCACTATGAGTGAGTCCTCAGAGGAAGTTGGAGAGTTGCCTGATTTAATGAGGAAGATTGCTGCAGCGGCCGTTTTTATATTACAAATATGACTCCACGGCTGCTTCTGTCAAGGGAAGGACAGGGACTCTGGGACTTCGGGTCTACTATAATCCGGCCTACAGGATTCAGAAGTTCAGCTTGGGCCCAGGCTTTTGACCCCACTAATCAGTTCTAAACACAAATATTTGAATTCCCCGTGAAGCAGGTCCTTATTTTTTATTTATTTAAGGGGCTTGAGTTTATTCAAACTCTGTTATGAACCTTCACGCCAGATTTTTTTATATATCTTTCTATACATGAATTAAAAGCAATAGTTTGTGTTATTGATTAGTCTGTGGAGTATTTTCTTGATTAATCCAATAACTGTTTTGTCTCTAAAATACACAGAAAGATAGTGAAAAACTATTTCTCAAGACGGCATCTTTAAATTGCTTGTTATATCCAACCAACAGTCCAAAACCCAAATACATTCACTCTGCCATGATATACCTGAAAGGTAAACATCAAATCTGCAAAGCTGAGAAGTTGGAACGAGCAAATGCTTTACATTTTTGCCCCCAAAAATCACTTGATATTAGCATGATATTAGAATAGTTGCTGATTCATTTTCTGTCAGTCATCTAAATAATCAATAGACTAGTCCTTTCAGCTGGACGTGAGTAGCCTCTAGAATTACCGGGATGACTTAATAGGACATGGTGTTTATATATCTCTGGAGCGTAGTTAATATTAGTGTACCTATCATATTACAGTTTACCCTAGAATATGGGCTTATGATGGCTGATACATAATAACTTATTCATCATTGATTGGTTTTAAATACCAGTTAAAATGGATCTTCTTTTAACTTTTTTCGTGTGTCTTAAAAAGCTTCCCCTAAGTGATAAAAACACACAAAGTGTTTTCACATGTGACGGCGCTGCATACCTGTGTCCTGTTAATAAGTGCAATCAACAACAAAACAACAACAACAACAACAGCAGCTGCAGAGAGGGCCGAGGCCTGAGGGTAGAAGGAAGGGGTGTGTGTGTGTGTGTGTGTGTGTGTTGTTGTGACTAATGTGAGTGAGGGGAAATGCCACGCATGCCTGAACACACAGACCAGCACATAGTTGTGTGAAAAACACATTGCTGGTCTTTAGTGGGCATGGGAGTGGAAGAGACCCAGAAACACTGGGACGGGGAGGAGTGGGCTCACACACACCTTTTGTGCACAGGACTGAACAGAGATTTAGCCAAGCTCTCCTGAGCCCGCTGTCTGCATGAGAAAATCACATCATGACACTGTGCAGTGTTCCCCTGAAAAAGAAAAAAAAAACCCTGATCAGCAGACCGATTGATCTTGCCGAACATGCACGGCCCGACACACTCCGTCTGAAAAGGTGAAAAACACCACTTTGGATTAGATCAGTCCGACCCAACATTTGAGTCTTTATCATTGTAGCAGCGAGACAGCACTGGAATCTGTGATGCGGTTTGCCTTTGGCTCTGAGTGGAGGAAGCATCCTCTCTCTGGCCGTCTGGGCTGATGTGGTTTAAACAAGTGTCTGGAGTGATCCACTGGGGGCTCCCAGGGAGGATCGTGTTGCCGGATGAGGATGTGGCCTGATGGAGTTAAGGGAGTTGGGAGTTGGGAGTTACGGGGGTCGGCCTGCAATCCAGGCTGCAGCAGCCCCTGATAGGCCTGCCGTCTGCTACTGTACTCCTGTTCAGCTACCTTACTGTCTGCTACTGCTCTCAGCTCTGGTAACCTGAGCTCACAGCCTCTGACTCTGCACAGAGTGGGAGGCTTCGCATCCCCACAGTGCAGTGGAATACTGTAGTGTGCAGTAGAGTGAATACTTCAGTAAATGGAGGTGATGTAAAGATAAATTGAATAATGTCCTAATGGAGCTATGGTCCCGTTTATATTGTGGTTCCTCTCCATAAAAATCGTGCAGTCTACATGAACACATCATGACACATCATGCAAAACATCTGAACTATATGTATACTCTTGCCTTTAACTAAACTGCCTTTAAAATCACAGTTGAAATGTATCAACTCCTGCAGAATGCTTTAATTTTACCTTCATCCCTGCTTCCGTATAGCCCAGTCATGTTCTGTTATTTAGCTGACTTTCCAGTTCAGGGTCAGCACTGTTTACAGGAATAATGTTACTAAGGCTTGTTGTTGAGTAAGCTACGTCTGTTCAGGTTTTCCCATAACTTATGGTTTCTCCGAATCTGTGGAAAAGCCATGCTTAATCACTATGGTTACGACTCCCCCTCCCAACGCCTGCTCAAGAGAGGACTTGTTTACCATCTCTGCTGCAAACTCAAAAACATGTCAGTCATCAAGACTAGAACCTCCCCTTCCCACCTGCTATTGGTGGAGCAAATAGCTCCCAGTTTAACCCCCACCCTCCTTTTCCCCCCCGACACCCTCCTCCCTGCCGTCCCTCCCCTCGAAGCCCCACTGCGAATAATGAATGATTTCCCAACTGTCTGTCACGATTCGTTTGTATCTTCAGTGACACAGGGAAAACATAATAACAGAATGAAATATTTCATCTTTCATGAGTTAATTTTTATCTTTCACTATGGCAGACACCTACAATTGGTTAGGGAAAATAATATCAGTTTACCAAATTCCTTTATATTTTCACACCATACTTCATCTTCAGAGGTGGCACTGGCTTGCTGGCAGTAAACGTGTCACCAGCCTCCCAATGTAAACAGTGTAGTAGTCTACTTACACAGCGGGCTCTCTAGCAAACGGGGCACGACTCGCATTCAGATGAGGAGCGCTGCTGCACTGCAATCCTCTTCCTCTCAAGCACCGCAGTTCTTATTCAATAAAGTAATGCATTTGTTTGAGAATCCAACTTTGAACCCACTCCCCTATTCTCCTACCACTCTCACACACACACACACACACACACACACACACACACACACATCCTGCTCCAGGCAGACAGTGTGGAAATCTAGCCATCTTGTTATCATATTGAAGAGGCTTTTTTTTTTTTTTGATATGGACTGTGGGGAAAGGGGGAGTAAGGCATTTTTTGAAGGGCTCTGGGTCACATGACCCTGAGCCCCCCTTGCATGTTGCATTATAAGAAGGAAAGACCAGCCTGATGGAGGAATACATTTGATGCGTGTTGCCTCTTTTGCTCTCCTGCAGGCTAATATCTTTTATTTTGGGTCTGAAACTGATACTTACATCCTTGTGTGTTATTTTTATTTTTATTTACAGCTATATGTTTCTCTTTTCTCATCTCACATTACGCCTCCGTGATCATGTTTGTAGTTAAAATAGTTTCCTCTTCTCAGGTTTCCGTAGTGATTCCTGAACTTGTTACTGTGTTGTTGCAGCGGAACAAGGGATTAACATTCTCCCCCTGGAATCCTCTGCGGTCTGAAACATTCTGCAGATTCTTCACATAGTCCAGTGACTGGAGGATACCTTTAAAACCAAAAACAAACATTGCACGGCTCGTCTGTCTCTCAGCCTATTAGTGATGCCTCTTCCTCCCCCTTCCGCTGTATTTAATGGCGATTGTAGGGATGCACCAGCTGCACAGAAGGAGACTCCTCAGTGCTGACTGTTGTCTTGTCTACTATTGATGAAATGGACCAGGCCACTTCACGTGTCGCAGTGCTCTGGTGAACAGCAGGGGCAGGCTGGTGCTTGACTATGGTGTGTGACCTGACTGTTTGCTCAGGGAAAGAGCAGGAGGGAGGGCGGTTGTGTAACTACTGCATGAGAGGAGCAACATCATAAACCTCCCTACCCCCAGTCCCAGCAGTTTGACTTATTTGACTCTGCAGCCTCAGATCATTGTCAAAGTTTGTTCTCTGCAATCTAGTCTCTCAACAGTTGCTTAATGTAATACAGTATGTATTTAAATAGGGTCAAATGCCAGCCTGCTGATGCTTCTAATTTATTCCTGCTCATATTAAGCATCCACTCGGGGGACTACAAGGATAGTGAAAACGTATCTTTGAAGGAGCCCCTTGTTAGGTAGTCCCTTTCCTTTGAAGTAGTGGAAACCCACAATGCCCTGCATAGCTATGTGTAGAGCAGCAGCGTGGAAATAGGGCCGCATTAGGAGCATCTATAAATAGAGGATTGTATCCTTGATACCACGGGTTGTTTGGTCACACAGTGAAACCGGGTCGACTTATATGGATTTAAGGCAGCACAGCTCCCCCTCCCTCCGCTTTCTTCTGGCGGAAGGTATGCATGTTTGGAATTTCTCTTCATTGAGGAATCTGTTAAAATGATGCAGAAAGAAGGGACCTCCTCCAAAAAGGCTTATTAGAGTTTGCCTTGGCTGCCCCCTTTTGGTAGGATTCAAAGAAAATGAAGCCTTGCTGATGTTTCTCTTCTCCCCCCCTTGCCACTCTGCAAATGTGCAACACTGACCTCCCTGCTTTAAACACACTAATGTCAGCATCATATTTCCAATCAAATCACAGTGGTCATGTGAGAACCTGTGTGTGTTGGAATTTGATAGCTGTAGTTAAAAAAAAAAAAAAAAAAGATCTTTGCCATTTGTTTTGGACCGGATCCCGAATACTTAAATACACTATTCATAAAGTACCACAGAGCCAGTCAATGCTTGGTGTGGCAAAACATATAAGTAGCGTGCAGCTATTCATAGTACAGGAAAGGTCATATAGCTAAATACTGTGTAACTGTAACTTCTGTGTAATTTCAAGCTCTTTCTTATGAGGAGACAGTTTTTGGAAATTCTTGAGGTACTGCAGTGTATAAACAATAAAGATATTGTGTCAGGTCTACTGAATGAGATTAGGTGTTTTGGTTTTTGTTTTGTCATAAAATCCTGAAGGAATTTTCCAGGCAGACCATTTCACCTCTTCTGCACTATTAGATCTGACTGAATGTGAGAAGAAATGGCAAGTATTTGAGAAACTGTCAGGAGTGGGAATGATCATCCTCCCATCCCTTGTGAAGTGAAACTGGAGTTGGCACTGTGGGAGTGTGTGTTTGCTCTGCGGCATTGCTGTAGTGCACTGTCGCGTTCTTAACCTACACAGATGTTTTGTAAAGCAACATGAAATATTCATCAGAGGTTTGCTCAGCAGCCGGCTTCATTTTCTTGACTGATTCACAAAGCAAACCACTGATGCTCCAGCACCCGTGTTTAATTTAAAAACAAATAAACAAGCAGAGCTCCCATTCTTCTTTCTCTCTGGCACACACACATATTCGCATACCAACATGTTTTGTCCACACATGTTACACACACACATGCACGAACAAGCATTATTTGTGAAGTGTACCCCTATAAAAGTATTTGCTATGAGGATGGCTGAAATAATGACACTGATGACAACGAAGTAATATGTGAAGTGTCACAGTGCAAATTATAATAACATGCATGAAAGACAGTGGTGAAATGTGTGTTTTAGTGGGCTTTTGTCTGAGTGTGTGTGATTGTCTGTGTGTACATTTCCTTGCAGCTCTGGCTTTGCACCAGGAGGCAGTTGCTAAGGAACCAGGAGTGCCTCTTATTTCAGTTTAGTTCACTGTAGTTCAGTTCAGCTTTATTGCCCCTGTGGGGAAATTTGTTTTGCAGCAATAACAAAGAGCATAACAATAAATAGTAAACACTTAAGGCTCAAACAGCGCAGGGGCATGGGGTGGCAGGGCTTTGCTTTCTAATATGCAAAAATAGGCAGACTGTTTTAGATAGACGTCTTATTTGTTACACATTTCCTCAAAGAAACCTGAACCCTTGACTCAGTCTTTCCCAGAGCAGGTCTTTATCTTGACAGAGACTCTTCAAACAGGGAACGGTCATTAGCAGACAACACCTTGTCACCAGGTCTTTCTATACAGGTCCACAAACACTCCAGGTGATTTTTCTACAGAGTGGACTTTGAATCTGAAACTAGGACACCCCTGCCTGCAGTGTCTCAAGATTAGTTAGCGGTGGGAATCATCTGCTTTCTTCCCTTTTACATCTGCTTTTCCAGAAGTGCTTCTCTATAAATAGGTTACAGTAAAAATGCCTTTGAACATTAAAAACAGATGCCTTTCATTTGCCACTTTCATCCGTGTCACTTTTAATTTTAGCGTGAAGCCGATGAGATTATCAGAAGCAGTTGTTACATTTCCAAACAAGCACTGGTCACATTTTTGTGTGTCTTATTACCTGAATGGGTATTTCCTGGTGACTTTTGTCTCCTCTATGTCTCCAAGTTTGGATTTGGAAAGACTTATTCCCTGGAGCTGAAGGCTGATCCATTAATGGCCATTTTGTAAGCACTCTTGGATAAATCTGATAAACTGTCAGAATGCACAATCTATCAAATGTACAACGGGAAAAAGCTCTGTGTTATTGATAACATATTGTTATGGGTTCTCAGTGATGCTCAGTAAACCATGAAGATCTTCTATTATTCATGTTGCTCAAGCTTAATTTGAAACACCCCACACAATAGATTTTCTGTTGATTTTTCTTACTGCCTGGCAGTACGTACAGTAGTTATTTTCTTAGAAGCTGTAATAGTGGGAGTAAGAGTGTTATTCAAGCTGCAATTGTCTTTTCTTCCATTATAAAAATATTATTAATAAAACAAGATAGACTAATATATCCTTTTACTTAAATTTTTTTTGTTTAAACAATCCCCTGGTTGAAAAACAAGAGGTGAGCATAAATATACCTACCAGGATTTTGTTTTTCAAATTGCTTAAAAAGGAATAGATAAAAACTCACATTAGATATGATAAGATTAAGTGAGGCCAGCTTTGCATTTTACTAGTACAGCTGGCACAGACAGTTCTCCAGCGTTATACAGAGAAGTGTTTCTATTATTTTGTCCATTCAAATAACAGACTCACCTCTCAGTTTCAATCATTACAGTTCAACACGTAATACTGGTGTTCAATCAACACCACTTAAACAGTTTCAACAGAAACTGAACATTATAACCTTGATGAAGGAAGGATTTATTGCAGGACTACATTAGCGAAGTGTACCTAATAAGATGGTTTGTGTATATACACATGCCGTGACTCTGTACTTCTCTTTAACCACTTTTATTGGCTTTCTGGCTTGTTACCAAACAGATAATAACAATTATATAAACAATCAAAACAGTCATTGCCATAGTTTCATCATTTGCTCAGTTCTGAAACTATGCAACATGTGTACATGACATTTAAATCACAATCTGTGCTTTATAAGCATTTGTTTTGTAATTTTTTGACCTTTATCATCCTTGACTTTTTTGTAATAGTGTCCAGCGGCGCAGACTGTTTACACCCATCCACAACTGACCTCTTCCCCATCTTTCTCTGTCTCATCCAGTATGCCCAGAACACTGCAAGCTTGCCTGTACAAACAAGGGGGAGTGTTGCCACAGCCAGTGCCTGGGCAGCTGCACTGAACCCAACAACGACATGGCCTGCTCCGCCTGCCTCCACTACAACCACGAGGATCGCTGTGTGCCAGACTGTCCCCCAGGCACTTACAAGTTTGAGGGCTGGCGCTGCATCAACATGGACCTGTGCTCTCAAGTGCACCTGCCCGGTGACACTCACTTTGTCATTCACGGGGGAGAATGTATGCCAGACTGCCCCTCTGGCTTCACACGCAACGAGACCAATCGGTAAAGACGTACCCTTCATTTCTAGTTAAGGTCCTGATGATTTGGAAATGCCATGCCAGTTGACACTGGATGTTCAAAGAAATTAGGACGAGCTCCTTAAACTAATCATTTTAAATTATGTGTAAGATTTCTCAAAGTTGAAGTATTCTTCTTTAATGTTCTTTCTTAGTATTATTCCCTAAATTTTGTGAATAGCAGCGTGGTTTCTCTTCAGTATTCACAGACACTAAAGGCGCTTGTGTTCACTGTGTACTAATGCATAATTAACCAATTTGCATAAAGTATCCTTGAGCTGAACTTCTCCTGGCCTGGCCCTTCACAGGTTCCTTTCTTCAAGTAGGTCTCAAAGCTGGAAGTGCTAAGAGGTTAAGAGCATGTTTGACTATTAATGGTTCAAGTTTAAACGTCCCAGACTGAGTGAAAGGTGCTTAACATAGTGCTTTGTTTTCAACACTCACCACTGGTAGATTTTACATATTAACACTCAAAGGTTTTAAGAAAAGACTCAACTGAAATGTCTGCTTGACATTTCCTTTGTTTGACATTAACCTAGAATAGGGAAACTTCTTTGTATGCAACTTTCCTCCCTGTTTTGTCTCGTCAATTCCCAAACTTTCCATGCGGACTCTCTGCTGCTGTATATTTTTTGGCCCTACCACTGCTGTTTTGTCTCTGAGGTCAATACAGTGAGTCACTCTCTCACGAAACAGAGTTCAGATGAGGGCCCATAAAAGATTAAACTCTCCGTGTGAGAGGTGACCTTGTATCATGCAGTGAATTTATTTGCCTGAATCCTTTGGAGAGCTTGGGAGTGGACAGATTATTTCAGAGTGAGGTAGAAAAGTTAACATACGATTTAGCTCATTCTTTGACAGCTTTCTTTTCTTTTTTTCCTCCCTTGTCTCTTTCTTCTCATTCACCCCTTCCCTCAACGTTTGCTCTGTACAGTATGTTATGCAGTGCCTGTGATGGCCCATGTGATAAGCCCTGCACATCTCCTGTCATCGACTCTGTGGATGCTGCTCAGAGCCTGAAGGACTGCACCGTCATTGAAGGCAACCTGGACATCAACATCCGCCGTGGAAGTGAGTGCAGCTACGCAGAAGCACGGTTCTTTAACATCACATATATTTTATATTTTTGTATACTTAGCGTAGAAGACCTTACCTTACACTACAGAAAATGTCAGTGGACTAAACTTGTAGTTATCTGTTCTCACACTAGCAAGCAGGACAGATTATTTCATTTTGCTACAATCTGTTGTTTAATACTTTATAGCCATCCTTTACTGACTACAGCATACTAACATTTTAACATACTATATTGCACTTGGCTGCCCAGAAAATGTTATGATTTCTGAGACAGGTAAAGTAATAGAGCTTGGTGGTCTAAGCTGCTGGGATGCACAGAATCAACAATTAATCTGCTTCCTGCACTCTAACCTAATTATCACATTATGCTATATTACTGTTTATTTGCTCAGTTGACAGGGTGGCTTATATGGTAAACTCAACATATGAGAAAAGCTTACAGTGTAGTGCTAATTGGGATATTTGCATTAAGGGTTAGTTAGGGTGTCATAGTAGTAGTAGATGTCACTGTGGAATATTTGATGTGGCTTTCATATGCTGATTTGTATTCTTGTTTGTGTGTGTGTGTCTGTGTTTATCCCCTGTCCCCAGATAACATAGCGTCTGAGTTGGAGAACTTCATGGGATTGATCCAGACAGTGACGGGCTATGTGAAGATTCGACACTCCCACGCACTTGGCTCGCTGTCCTTCCTCAAGAGCCTGCGTTACATCAATGGACAGGAACTCATCGACAAGTATGGCTCGTCTGCGCCGTTTGTCTGCTACTCTTTGCCTGTGAATGTGTGCATGCTTGTGTGCGGTGACTGGGGGAATTAGAAGACATGAGCAAACCGCAGCCCAGCAGGGAGGCTACTACCAATATATCATTGAAGTTACATAAATGTCACAGCGATTTCTTGTTGAAGGAGTGTCTGCCCTGCATGAGGTATGTGTACATTAATGTAAATTGATACATCTAAATATAACAGTGTCTTGTGACTCTGTTTGCAGATATTGTGGTATCATTTTTAAAGTCATGCAGACAGGCCAGATAAGCGAGTGTGGCTCTTGTCCATCAGCATTTACTGTGATATCAGCAGCAGTCTTAGATATGAGGGAAAGTTTTTTTGGTAATGGTCAGAGGGGTCATGGGAAATCCTGTCGCCCTTCTTGTTGTCGTTTCTCCCAGGGTAAAGTTTCACTCAGTGGAATGCTGTTGAGGATGGCAGACATTCCCTTCGCTCTGGAGGTGTCTGCTGGGGCTCAGCCTGTTGGCAGGGCACTGCTTCTATCTCATGTCCTCCTCTGTACAAACCAAGGTTCATTGTCAGACTGACAAACAAACCTGAGCTCATGTGATGTCCACTTCTGTTGGTGCTTAACGCTGCCACTAGGTGGCAAAAAACAAAAGCTCTTCTTAACCACCTTTCTTTTTCTTTTCTTTTTTTTTTACTTGAGCTTCCATTCAACATGTTAACATACAATTAAAACATCTTTCTTTTTGATCTATATGAGTGTGTAACCTTCTCTTCATCTCCTTTAATTATCAGCATGTATTCGTTCTCCGCCATCAACAACCAGCACCTGCAGTATCTGTGGGACTGGAGTCAGCACAACCTGACTATTCGAGCTGGACGTCTCTTCTTCCGTCTGAACCCCAAACTCTGCATGTCTGAGATCCACACGATGTGGGATAAGACGGGCATAACTGTGAAACCAGAGGAGGGTGATTTTCGTAACAATGGTGAAAGAGCAAGCTGTAAGTATATACACATGTTCTGCATTTCTCTTGCGAGTGATCTTGAAAAAAGAACTGTGATGTTAAAAAAGCCATGATATTTCCGTTTCATTTTGTATATGCGTCTCATTGGGGGTTCTGCTCTGTCACAACAGGTGAAAGTCATATCTTGAAGTTCAAGTCTAACATCACATCAAGTCATACGATCAGGCTGGCATGGGAGCGCTACCGGCCGCTGGAGTACGGAGACCTTATCAGCTTTATAGTCTACTACAAGGAGTCGTGAGTTCTCACAAACACATTATTCTCAATAACACACTATCATATGATAAAATGAACTCTACATTGAGGCACAAATCTACATTTACATTTATCTTTTTTCAGAATAAGACGTACTTTAATAACATTTTGGATAGTCGTATCTGTTTGGTTTTGCATATCTTACCCAAATCACATTACTGCCAACTGTTCTTTAAAGACAAGCAATGTTTGGATTTCTTTCCTTTGAGGGACTCTGATTTTAGATGACCAATAGAAGAATTCAACTAATGCAAAACAAACAAACCAATTTACAACATCATATTCACAACATCCACGGCTGCTTATAGTTTGAGATCTGGGTTTGATTACCTGTCAGATTTCTCATAGAACTGTTACAAAGCAGAACACATGGCTGCCTTGAAGGTAGGTAATCAATCAAAAAATTGTATGGTATGCCTCGGAAAATGGTTGGCATAAATGAAAATACACAACACGTGTAAACAATCCAAAACCATTGTTTTTCACGATGAATCATATCTTCAAACATGACCTAGAATGTGTTGTTCTTTCACATCAACAATTCATTTTGGTAGGAGAAGATCTAATCTTTTTGTAAATGATGAACATGTCATTTGTCTTTATCAGCCCTTTCCAGAACATCACAGAGTTTGACGGCCAGGATGGCTGTGGCTCAAACAGCTGGCACATGGTGGATGTGGATTTCCCTCAGGATAAAACCACTGACCCAAAAGTCAGTCTTCAACACCTCAAGCCCTGGACCCAGTATGCTATTTTTGTGAAGGCCATTACCCTGCAGGTGGAAGACAAACACATTTCTGGGGCAAAGAGTGACATCATCTACATTCGCACACGCCCATCGCGTAAGTCTAACCATCTGTTGGTAAATTACTTGTGATGGTAATGCACCTTCTCAGTAATTACTGTGTGTAACCAGGTAAGTACACTACCGTTCAAAAGTTTGGGGTCACATTGAAATGTCCTTATTTTTGAAGGAAAAGCACTGTACTTTTCAATGAAGATGACTTTAAACTAGTCTTAACTTTAAAGAAATAC
>JAVQJL010090101.1:0-31843 GCA_036024295.1 Nannoperca obscura | reverse complement strand
GGTCGTTATTTAGACTCCGCTTTATACGTTTAAGTTTGCTGCCACCTAGGGGTCACTTATTATACAACACGCTACCCCCCCCCCCCCCCCCCATCGCCTACAAAACTTTTACCAGCATTTAGTGACACAGCTCAGTGTAGCTGCTTCTCAGGAAATGTGCACTTCCGTCTTTTGTCGCCTCGAGTCACACATCTACACACATCTGCAGAGCAGCGTCGTGCTCAGCCACCTGTGCAGGACAAGCTGAAGCCGCATTAGCACCCTTGTCTGCTCTGAAAGAAAAGCCTATTTATAGACTCCTTATCGTCAAACAAACACAGCGCAACTGCAGTGCTGCACAACCATCTGAGTGATCAGAGGAGGGCATTTGCTTTCTTTTTCTCACAAAAAAGAGGCGGGGAAGTGATTTGAAGCCACTTGCGCAGTACAGAAGTTCGGCAGCGGAAGGGTTTTCTGTTTGTGACAGGTAGCTGATGGAGTTCTC
Source organism: Nannoperca obscura (assembly GCA_036024295.1). Lineage (NCBI taxonomy): Eukaryota > Metazoa > Chordata > Actinopteri > Centrarchiformes > Percichthyidae > Nannoperca > Nannoperca obscura. Next base: position 31,359 of record JAVQJL010090101.1, on the reverse strand, counting down.
TGAGCACATCAAGACCGCCAACGTGGAGGATGTTGTGCTCCGGCAGCCGCTGCACCCACCGAGCCGAGGCACCCTGTGCATCACCGGCCACCACCTGCTCTTCTCGGACAGGGAGGAGGGCAGCACTCGGCAGGTTTTTCTACTCCTCAGAAACATCGATGCCATTGAGAAAAGGTGAGGGGGGGCTGAGAAAAGGCAACAATATACATCTTATCGAGTAGTTTAGTTGATCATTAAATGTCTATTTATATCCAAACAAAAAACTTGCCACATGATTCATGTTTCATGACATTCATAATGCACGTGATTGCTTAAAAATCCAAATTACAGCACTTAATAAGCACTTTTTTTAGCACTTATTTATTCTAAGGATTGTAGTCACAATCTTGGTCATGGTCAAAGAGACAACCACACTAATCAACACCAAAGCTGTCTCTAATGTGAAGGCTCCAGTGTCTAATTCATGTCTAATCCATTATTCCTCAAATCTGTCTAACCAGTGTGGAAAACCTTTTGGGCTATTCCGGCCTCTTCTCTAATGCAGGCCGCACTGAAAGGTTGGACATCATTTGTGTTGTTGCCATGTGTTGGCTGTGTGCTGCTCTTGTTGCCCAGAGTGCTGAAATAGGAAGTTTGCTAACAAGATTTCATCAACTACTTTTTCCATCACACTCCAAACTTACACACACACACACACACACACACACACACACACAAATACTTACACCGTGTTGTGTGTTGCCTGCTACTAACAGCTTTATGAAAGCCTAAGTGTTGCTGAAACCACTTGATATGTGTTTGGTCAGTAACCGAGAGCAGAAGTTGCACAGCGGTTTGTCAGTAAGAGAAAGCCCCCTCCCACACACAGCCCAGCTGACTGGGCTTGCCTTCCTTTCGCCTCAAACTGTCTGCACTGCTGAGTCAAAAAATGGGGGGTTGAGGTTGTTTCCATTGTTCTGCGTAAGAATCATAGGGGTGTGTGTGTGTGTTTGGTGTGTGTGCGTGTGTGTGTGTTTGTAGGTTATCTGGATCATCAGGGACGATTACCATCAAGTGTAAAGATCTGCGTGTGCTTCAGCTTGACATCCCGGGCATGGAGCAGTGTCTGAACATTGCACACTCTATTGAGGTATAATAAGTAATCTAATAATCCTACTAAGTTCTGAAAACAGATCGATAAGGAAATCAGTACTTACAATCTTTCTTTGAATATAGCATTTCTCATTATTTCCACCTTGCCCTCATCTGTGCTTTTCACATTCTCTTTTGATATCTTACAACAGTCTCCCTTTAACGTTCTCTAGACCCTGTCCTGTCTGGACGGTGTGTTGGAGATGTATCCTTTCTTTTATAGACCTTCTGATCGCAGCCTGCAGGACCAGTGGGGTCTCTCGTCCCCTGAAAAGCACTACAGTCAAATGAAGCAGCTTGTAAGCCACATATCAAACTCTGTGTCTTTTAAATTAGTTTCTGCTGTACAGGAATGCCATCCCACATGTATAAAACATATATACACACACAGTCTCACAGGTCGCTTTTCCCAACAGTGATCCAACAACCACATGACAGGAAAATACCAGGCAAACTAAATGTAGGGATCAAGATTCAGGATATCCCTGTTGCTTAGCTTTCTTTTTTTGAATGTGTGCTTTACAGACAAACACTTGCTATGATGAAGGGTGGACCCTGAGAGCAGCATTGTTGTGTGTGTCTTATAGGAACAATGTTCCCAGAACATGTAGGATATCTGTAGATTTCATCAGGCTGGCCTGGTGCTTTTCACCCGGAAGAAACTGGTTGGATGTCTAAGCACATCAGTTCTTCTGATTCCAGCCACTTCCATGGGAGTTGAGCTGTTCTCTGCCATTGCCAACTGCAAATTGTACACTGTAAAAAGTTATTGATCTTAAAGAAAACGTGTAGTGGTTGAGGTTTGTAAAATTGAGTTTACAGGGAATAGTTTGACTATTTTGGGAAATATTTTTTCCCAGCTCTTTCTTGACTGGCAACAGTGGCATCTTGGAATATTGTTGTTATTGGGAGATTGCCAGACTCTACAAGTGTACAACTTGCCATTTTTACAGTTCAGTTTTTATATGGCTCAAACAGATGAGACATGTGTTCATGAGGACGCTTTAGCTTTTTTTTGCCTTCAGAAAGAGCCAGGCTTGCTGTTTCCCCCTGCTTCCAGTATTTGTGCTAAGCTAAGGTGATATAACTGTCTCCTAGCTGTAACTACGTATTTATTGTGCAGATATAAGAGTGGTGTCGTTCTTCTCATCTAGCTCTCGGCAAGAAAGCAAATAAGTGTATTTTGCAAAAGTACATTTTTAATAGAACATCGTTCTAGCCTAAAGACCAAGGTGGAAATACAAAATAGCTTCCCATAGGTTTGACATCTTCTGCATCTACATGAAGTGACAAATTCAGCACTGGGCAAGTGCGTTGTGCAGAGGAAGGTGGTCCCACCCACGTTAGAGCCATTTCCTGTAACTTTAGTATCCTTCCACATATAGCCATTACAGACCGAGCAGGACGGTAACCATGAATGTGCTGTGTGCAGTTTACTGACAAAGGTTTACATGACTAGTATGTATTAAAGTTCAAATTGTTCTTTGTTTTTTTATTCATTAGTCGTGTGTCACTGTGACTAACCATTGTCACCCTCTCTCTCCTCTGTCTGCAGCATGATAGGTGGAGACTGAGCACTGTGAACAGAGACTACTCAGTGTGTCCCTCTTACCCTCCAGCTGTCATCGTTCCCAGGAAAACAGATGATGACTTGCTCAAGAAGGTGGCCAAATTCAGACAGGGAGGACGCTTCCCTGTCCTCTGCTACTACCACAGGAAGAATGGCATGGTGAGGTCCCTTTTGTGTACTTCCACTGCTAGTCTACATGTCATACATGCAACTAACACAATTCAAATCAAACCTAAATATTTTAGGTAGTCATGCGCAGCAGTCAGCCACTGACAGGAGCCAATAGGAAGCGCTGCAGGGAAGACGAGCACCTCCTCCAGGCTGTGATCGATGGCTCAGACAAGGGTTACATTATTGACACACGCTCCAGTCAGCAGGCTCTGCAGGCCCGGATGACAGGCGGAGGGTTTGAGTCCAAATCGTCTTATTGCAGCTGGAAGAGACTTCACAGACAGATGGAAAAGTGTGTGTGTGTGTGTGTGTGTATGTGTTTAGTGGGAGTGGATGCTATTCACTATTTTATGATACTGATATCCCATCAACCTAAACTTGCTGTCTTCGTGTGTGTTTACAGGGGTAAAGCACTGCAGGAGAGTCTAATTAAACTGGTGGAAGCCTGTGGTGACGAGTCCCATAATATGGACCGTTGGCTCAGTAAGCTTGAGAATTCAAAGTGGCTCTCCCACGTCCAGACTGCTCTGTCAACTGCTGGCCTGCTGGCGGAGTGTGTGGAGAGGTAGGAACTGAACCCCCGGGGTGCGTCTGTGGTAGGACTACAGGTAGCGTGCGCTCTCATTTGTGTAACAGCAAAGTGTATGCAGAGCTCTATGCAAATAACCCCTTTTTGAAGATTTTCTTTCACTTCACAGGAGGAGAGTAACATTCCCAATTATAAAATGTGAATAATATAATAATAATATGTTATTAATTTAATCTGTGACCAACACAAAAGAAAATATATAGAATATAATCTTCTGTTAAAAGACAGTAAAAGACCCTCGGCATAGACTGGACATGCATGTAAGGACCTGAGGATATATAAATAAATAATGTGAGCACCAGCAAAGACACATCTAATACATTTCAAACCTGTCATCAGAACTAATAGAGGGCCTTCTGTAATTGCTTTGCTTAGAAATGCATGTATGGCTTTTCTTATACACGTGGAGGAACAGGACTATCTGTTGGTTTTGTGCAGGGATGGTCATTCAGTTCTGGTTCACGGCTCTGAAGGGACAGACTCCACTTTGCTCATCAGCACTCTGGCTCAGCTCATCATGGACCCCCTCTGCCGCACACTGGAGGGCTTCCTGGCTCTGCTGGAGAGGGAGTGGGTACAGGTGTGTGTCTGTGTGTGTGTTGAAAGACTGGACAAAGCTAAATTCTCTAATTGGCAGAAGACTTGTGAGAATAAATCTTGGACATTTTTTTAAATCCAAATAACAATGTATGTTTTTATATTTATTATTAAATTCCACACAGCTTTGCGTGGCTTACAAATAACGGAGAGTTTCTTAGTCTGAAATCATTTTTTGGGATACAAAAAGCTTATTGTGTTAAATAAAGCTTAATGTTTAACTTAATGCTTTCAGTAAAGTTAATAATTTGAATGAATGGGAAGAATAGAAAAAAACAGTCCAAAGCAAAGTCATAATGAATATAGTTACTTTTAATTTGTGCAGTTTTGCTGCTGAGCTGTCCATTGTTTTTCAAGCACAGTCTCATATGTGGTTGTGAGCAAATCTCTTGCTAAAAGGATATTACTCCACACTACTACCCTAACAGGAAATGCTTAAGAAAGTCTGCTTGCAGCGGTCATGGATTCAACTAAACTTGCTTCTCTTCACCTTTTGTCACTGGGGACTCTGTTTCCTTTCTCTTCTCGAAACATTTCCACATCCAGTGCAGGATTTCTCCAAATTTAGGGGTGACATTTTTCCAAAATTTTCTGATATCATCTTTATAATCCACAAGTGCTCACTGTTTGTAAGGTCTTTTTAGGCGCTAGTTTGAGTGCTATACGCTTTTAAAAATCATAATTCTGTTTATTTACACAAGAACCATGAAACAATATTTTCAGTTTTATAGGCCAACCAAATAACCAACAAACAATGAATGTGGAGTAAAGTAGTTGTTCATGCTTTAGAGTTAAAATGTTTTTTATTTGATTTAACCTTTATTTAACCAGAATTAAAAGACTCATTGAGATTAAAAATCTATTTTGCAAGAGTGTTCTGGCCAAGACAGACAGTAGCACAGATAACACGCAGACGTAAAACAAAATAAGAACAAATGACAGAATTATAACATATTAGCTCATTTTGTGTTTAAAAGTTTGAGGGCTTTATGCACCTCTGAGACTGTAGTTGGACTAAAACTAAAGGCTTGTAACATAATCGTCAGAATAAACAGTGAGGGAGTTTTCATAAGTAATGAGAGGATAATAAGGAACCAGAGGCAATGAAATGCTCATTAAAACAACCAAGCATTTCAGCCTTATCAGGGATTTTATGAGAGTCCTTAACATTAAATAGACAAGATGGAAGTACATTGACCAACTAAGTAGTACAAAGTGATAAATAAGGTAGGTGATAAGAGTAATAATTCAGCTGTATCTCACTGTTGCCAAAATGAAAATGAAACGTCCAAAGTTTAAATAGCACAGCAAAATTAGACATGACTCAGTGTTTGTATCTACTGTATGTATGTTTATATGAATAAGAGTCTCTCTCTCCAGGCAGGACACCCATTCCAGCAGCGATGTGCCCACTCAGCCTACTCCCACGCCCGTCTCCTGCAGGAGTCCCCTGCCTTCCTGCTGCTGCTGGACTGTGTGTGGCAGCTGTGGCGTCAGTTCCCCCTGGCGCTGGGCTTCTCTGAGGCGCTGCTCCTGAAGCTGGCAACGGAGGCCTACGCATCTGACTATGGCACCTTCCTGTGTAACAGCCATCAGGAGAGGTCAGTCGTACATGTCAGCATGACTGGGCACTCGGAACTTCTGACACAACCGTCAACAGTGTCATTCTTTCAAACTAATTGTCATCTTTACTTCCAATGTGGTAACCTTCCACCTCACTCTTACCTCTCAGGTGTGCTCTAGGTGTGACGAAGAAGACTCACTGCTTGTTCCAGGCTCTGTTGAGGCTCGGGGAGAGAGACTACTACTCCAACCCCCTGTATGAGCCCACTGAGTTAGCAATCTGGCCCTCAGTGCACCCTCAGTCCCTGCAGCTTTGGAGAGGTGAGCTTTGATTGGCACGTGTATTCAAACATTGTTTCATGTAACTTGTGGTTAGTATCAGCCGTGATGGTCATTCAATATTGTAGCCTCTAATGTGATCACAGTGCTTTCATGAATTAATGTTGCAAGCGTGCGTTGTTGCCAACATTGATGATTTTAGGATTTTGTTGGAAGTGTTGGTGCTGACTCAAGCCCATGTCTGATCTCAAGGCTTTTTTCTGAGGTGGACTCAACAGGCTCGTCACCTTGAAGAGGCTCAGGAGGAAATAAGGAACATGATCACTGAATGGGGGAAGCTGGCACACAGATGATGTCCTTTTAGTATACGAACAAGTGCAGCCTGAACATGTAGGAATGTTACTATTGTGCAATGCATTTTGACTGTGGAACTGTTATTTCAATTAGTTTTAATGTACAGTATTTTTTTATTCTCATAAAAATATTTTTTAACATTTAATTGTTGATGTCATTTGAGTCTCTTCAGCCCTCTATATTTTCACACCATATTGTATTGCTTTAAAAACTACTTAAGGAGTGTTATATTTTCTCTGTTCTGCATAATTCCAATGGGGTAATTCCTTTCTGACATGTATTCACTCATAAATATTATCAATAGAGGAAGGCTGTATAACGGACACACCTCCCAGTCCCGTTAAGCTCAGCTAAACACCCTTCACAATACAAATCCCTGTGCACAGCAAGTCAGCATGTTTGCACACACGGAGCTTTGCAAGCTGGAGACTGTAGTCCTGTTCAGTCAAGAGCCACAAGCCCTGGTGATAATACAAGTGAACAGGAACCACATAGCCCAGCATGACTTTCTACGCCTGCTTATTTTTCCAGTGGTGGCTGAATGAAGTGAAACGGTGACTAGTCGGATGGTAACATTAAAACTTTAACACTTAAATGCCTCGAAAACTGAGCTCCTATCCTATTTAGTTTAGACAAATAGTTTTGGATCTACTCTTTAAGTTGCATCTGCTGGTTTTGGACCAAGAATCATCTGTCTGGCATTTTGTCAGCCCACAGGTAAAAACAAAATTCTGTATCCCATTTAAGTTCAACTTGTGCCTTTCATATTATTTGAGCAACCAATGATTATTACTAAGATGTAGAAGGTCTTTGTCACTAGTATGGTCTGGTCAAGTTCAATTTAACTTCTCTAAGGACTGCTACTGGACATGCAACCGGCCGCACAGGTCTGTGTGCCCACTGCGGCTGTGCTGGGCCTGTTTTGCCAAGGTTATCTCAGCAGAGCGCGGAGTTTGCCCAGTCGCGGCATCAGGCAGATGAGCAGATGGAACAGCCAGGAGGCCTGCAGCCCTCTGCCCCCTCAGGAAACCCCCCGGGTCCTCATCACGGGTAATACAAATTTTCTTCAGTCGTGAGCTCATAATAGCTCCTTCCTCCTGACATTTATTCATTCAGGGAAAGATGTTTTCCACAGCTACCCAAACAATGACCCTGTGAAGCTGCCATTGTTTTCTACCACTTTCACTGTGCAGCCACTGTTTTGTACTGGTGGCCACAGAGCATTTACAATAGGGGTTGAGTGCCTTGCTGAAGGGCACCTTTTAGGGGAGCTGAGAGAGTGACTCAAATAATTTTCAAGCAGATCCCATGTTTTTAACTTAAAGAAAATGCAAGAGACTTCATAGGAAGGATTCATATTGTGGAATACTACAGATGCAGATACATGTGCTGTCGTTTTTTGTCTTTTCGAGTTGTTTTCACTGCGTACCAGCAGCAGGACCTCATTTTGACTCATCACAATAGGTTGCATGCAGACAGTGCTGGTGACATAAAAGAGCCAATGAATGACTGTGGGGGGAATAATAGCCTGCTGTCACTTTTTGTCCCAGGATAAAGCTTTGGAACAAACAAAAGCTGAAGCACGGTGCACCAAAAACATTGGTTGTAATTTTCATACCATACCATAATTTTGTTCTGGACAGATAAAATATTCAACTCTGTCTTTCAATGCAGGTGGTCTTGGGCAGTTAGGTGTGGGACTTGCACAGATACTGAGGTAAGATATGTAGAAATTCCTTAGCCATTAAAAATGGTCAAAATGTTTGAATTTTGAATGTCATCATATCTATATTAATGTCTAGGAAACAGTACGGAACAGAGAATGTAATCCTGTCAGACATTAAGAAGCCTCCACCTCATGTTTTCAGCAGTGGTATGCAAACCCAAACCCTGTGTGTTCTGTTTTACTCACACATTTTACATTCTTCTCCAATTCACACTTAACAGAATGTACAGCTTATTGCCTTGCTCTTTAAATCATTAGTTCATTCTGATCTCTCCACCTTTTTCTCATTTCCCATCAGGCCCATTTGTATATGCTGATGTGTTGGACTACAAACTTCTCCGAGAGCTGATTGTAAATAACCGCATCACTTGGCTGGTCCACTACAGCGCTCTGCTCAGTGCTGTGGGCGAGGCTAATGTGGCGTTAGCACGCAAGATCAACATCACAGGTCTTCTCAATACACACACCGTTTACATTTGCCACCTTTTTAGGTATCATTATGTTTAAACTCCACTTTGGTGTTCTGCTGTTCATCTAGGCCTTCATAATGTGCTGGACCTGGCCCTAGAGAACTGCCTGCGCCTCTTTGTCCCCAGCACCATTGGAGCGTTTGGTCCCTCTTCTCCACGTGACCCGGCCCCTGACCTCTGTGTCCAACGACCTCGAACCATCTACGGCGTTTCCAAAGTGCATGGAGAACTGATGGGGGAGGTGCGTCAACCTTAAAGCTGTGTTAAAAAGCACACACATTTGCCATAAATATATTAGCAAGATTTTGTGACATCTCAATATTCTTTGCGTCTTTTTCTTTAGTATCTCCATCATAAATATGGTTTGGACTTCCGCTGCCTACGTTACCCAGGTGTGATATCAGTCAGTACACCACCCGGAGGAGGAACAACAGGTATTGCACCACGTGACATCTGCACATATATTCAGTAAAATCAGCTCGATGTTATGGACTAAGCACTCCGGACACCTGTCTTCACAGACTACGCAGTTCAAATCTTCCACGATGCTCTGAGCACAGGTCACCATGAGTGCTACCTGCGTCCCGACACCCGTCTTCCCATGATGCATATCTCTGACTGCCACCGTGCCACAGTAGAGTTCATGCAGGCCCCCGAGTGCCAGCTGTCCCTGCGTACGTACAACATCGCTGCCATGAGCTTCACTCCAGAAGAGGTGGCCCAAGAAATCCGCAAGCATCTCCCTCACCTCAAGGTCACCTACAATCCCGACTCTGTCCGCCAGACCATCGGTACGGTTTAACACATGTGGCACACACACACACACAGCTACACGCAAAACCTGTGTGGAATCATACATCTTTGCAATGTTTTCAGTCAGTTAAGAATTATGCTAGTTGGCATAATGTTGGTCCAACTAACATGACAAAAATCTACATTTGAGGATTACATTGATACAGGTTAATAAACCATTGATACAGCTTGGATTCAATTTGACTTTCTCGTTCATTAGGGAGTGTATTATGGCATTGAGAAATTACAATATTTTGTTGTGATTAAAAGTCAAAATGTGTAACTTCAGTGACTAAAACATTTTAGTCATTTCTGAGGATTTTCTCAGTTGTTTAAGGATTATTCATGTCATGGCAGAAGACATGCTAACATGATAAAGTGTGTGACACTTTAATAAAAAGCTAAATCTGTAAGCTTTTTTAGGTTTTATGGTCTATTCTTGGATAGACCAGAAGGCAATGGGTGTTTACTTGTGTGTTTGAGGTATTGATATTGATATATTTAATTAAAACTGATGTGATGGAAGTAATGTGGCCATCTTACTTGTCACTTTGCAGCCGACAGCTGGCCCGTGAGGTTTGATGACTCCAATGCCAGGAGAGATTGGGGTTGGGCACCAGCCTTCACGCTTGAGGAGCTGGTGTCAGACATGCTGCGCTCCATTCGAGACAAGAGGACAAGCGAGGGTTTGCCAGTCAGCTAGCACACCCTGCACCACAAAGACTGACCAAATGCCCTACCCCTGACTTTTCTTCAGCCTGCATTTACCAACAATACACTTCCTTTCACTTCATTTTCACAAGTTGTCAACGAGTATCCTCCATTACTCTGGAACATGTAAGCAATGAGCCAGGGACTGTTTGTAAAGTAGGAACTCTCAGTTAGAACCTCTCAATACACAGTGGACAGTGAGACGTCATACACATGCACTCAAACACACATGCACATTTCAGTCATTTTCAGGGAATCATATACTGTCAAACCTTCTCTTCATCTTAGTTGTTTTTAAATGTTATGGTATAAGCATCACTTTACACATGGGTATGTTGCCTCAGATGGAACAAAAAAATACTTATTTCGTAAGCTTTAGAGATTTCCAAATGTCATGCACCAATGACACAACAGTCTGTTACAGTGTCTATTAAAATGTCTAATGCAATATGGACCAGTTGCACATTTAGAGTAACAAATCTGTTGTACACTTTGAATCCAGGATCATCTGGAATGGCTGGGTCAGTTAACTCTTGACTATTATGACTCATCGTGTTTTCTGGCTGTTTTTAAAGGCAGTCTTTTTATGCTGTGGCATCTAACAGGAAGCCTTTATTTTGCTTTTTTTGCCAGCATTGTGATTTTGGTTATGAATAAGTACCAATAACAAATTATTACATATTTACTGTAGATTACTTTTGAAAACAATGTATAAAAATTGCAGTGTACTTTTAACCTGACCTTAAATAATAAAAACGGACTTACCCAAACAGCAGTGATTATTGTAAATTGTTAAATTCTTCATGTTTACTACATGTAAAGTAAATTTTACCATTAAGTGGGCCATGATAATGTTTAGGATGATGATACTGACAACAATGTATTAATAATGGTGGTAACTAGGTACAATATTGAGATATTTGTACTTGAGTATTACCATTTTAAGCTACTTAATACATCTACTCTACTGCATTTCAGAATTATTGTACTTTTTACTCCATGCAATTTATTTCACCACCACCAATACTACTACTTTGCAAATTCAGATTTTTTTGTATATTACTATAACAGTGAGAAAGGGGGCATTCTTCATAATGAGTACGTTTACAAGTAAGCTGCATTTTGCTGATATTACTAATTAAACCAGAGTTAAAAACAGATTTTGTTCTGTTTTATTTTATTCTTAAAGGGGCCCGGATGTGTCCTTCTCCTCGCCATTACAGTAGATGTAGTGCTTGTTGCTTCCTGTGGAGGCGTACCCGTCATCCGGTTCGCCTCTTAAAAATTCACCGGAGCCACACACGTCTTTCTCATCAGCGCCTGTTAATATCAATTTTCTCCGATAATGGACGCGGGATTCTTCCGCGTAAGATCTTTATTTCTAACTTATTAGTGTCTTGTTGTTACGTTGTATGAAAATGTTTTCTTGTTTAGAACGTTAATATGTTATATGTATATAGGTGGAGGGCCATACAGTCAGAAACGGTACGGTAAGGGCTTCGTCTATCAACTGATGACAAGCAATCTGGGTTTTCGAGATGAGCCCTGTTTCAATTTGGCTATTTCCAGAGTTTACACGTCTTTACATAATGGATGTTTGTTACCCTATACCCATATGTAACGTCGCATTGGTTACACATCATACACGCCTTTCCACGTTAATTTATAGACAGACACAGTTTCAGGAAATAGACGGGCCAACATTCCCAGCTAGTTATTGCTAATTCGTTAGCCTTGGCTAAAGATGGCGTCCGGGCGGCGCATGCATCGTTTCTGTCCCTATGAGGTTGTCACGACCACTGCTATACGAACGTTATCTATCGGAGTACACCTAGATATATATATAGAAAAACGACACCAATTGCACTTTTGCACTTTTGCAATTCTGCTCATGTCAGCGCCGTTGTCGGTTAAGACAGCTCCCATGCTGTGGCTAATATTAACCTGTCAGTTTCTCTTGGAGGATTAGGTAGGCTAACGGTTAGCTTAGCTAACGTTAGCTTATCTGTATCAATGTCATATCTGACCCATTTTGATGTTTTAAATTTGATATGCTACTGTGGTCACATGACCAAACTTTAACCAATATTTAAACTTTTAACGTAACGTTACATGTTGGCACAAGTAGCATAATGTTTGCTAACTTTACTTGAACTGTTTGTTTGATGTCAATATTGCCGGTATGTTAGAGTGCAGTAGCGTTTACGTTAAGCTGGCCAATTACCAAATAAGTTGTTGTGCAACTGAACTAAATAATGTGCGACACATGTTTCAAGTATATGTTGGTATGTGATTGTATCAAGTTACTTTAATCAAGCCAACTAAAACTTGATTGTTGATTTTTCTTTAGGGTACAAGTGCGGAGCAAGACAACCGTTTCAGCAACAAGCAGAAGAAACTACTGAAGCAGCTGAAATTTGCAGAATGTCTGGACAAGAAGGTATATGATTGTCCACATTTACAATATTTTATTTATGTACCACTCAGTTCTGTTCCAAATAAATTGTTACTGTAAATGTAATGACTGGTTAGATCTGTGACATGTCAATCATTGTTGTCTGTAGAAATTTGTTTGATTGAAGAAAACTGTAACACACAGCTCCCTGTAGACTGTAATTTAGTAATTGGTTATCTTTACTAACTGGAAGACATTCGTTGCTCTTTTCACCCTTAGGTGGACATGACCAAAGTGAACCTGGAAGTCATCAAACCTTGGATTACTCAGCGAGTGACAGAGATTCTAGGTTTCGAGGATGATGTCGTCATAGAGTTCATTTTTAACCAGCTTGAGGAGAAGGTAATGTCTTTTAAGTGCGTTTAATTTTTTTGTTTTTTCAAGACTGTCATAAATTTGAGGGCATTGCTTAGTCAGTAAGAAGGGATATAAGCAAATCATTGCACATCCTAGTCAAATTTGAATTGAAAACTGATTTCTAATTACATAACCATGTTTTGCTGTTATGTGACAAAGTGCCTTAACTCAGCAGTCTTCTAATATTGATGTGATTTATGATTTAAAAGGCCTGAACCAATATGGATGTTATACCTTGCATCAGAAGTATAGCACCAACACCTAATTAGCTCTCTCCTGAGCCCAAAGTCACTGAGCCCAACTCTCCCTTCATGATGCAGTGTGTGGTTTGAGGTGAGTTATATGCAGGGATCACCAATATCATGTCAGTGAAAGACACACCTGATCAATGCCATAATCATATTCTCCGTAGGTATTTGCAGTGCATTATTAAACTGCCCAGATCCCTTTTTAATGTAACTGGAATTATAGGCTGAAAACGGGGGGAACGGTTTAACAATTTGCCACAGCATATTGTTAAGAGTAATTGATTTACTTTACATTCTATAAAAAGTAAGTTCAAGAGTATGTTAACACCAAGCTGAAACATATCACCTTACTGACCACCTCTGATTGAAAGGTCCAAGTCTTTTGTACCTTTTGTTGATTGTGGTAAGAAGTGTTTTGTTTTGTACAACCACACCTTACAGTGACGTGAGGGTGTCATCATCACCCCAAGTGTATCTCTACATCACTGTAGCACATTGAGAACTTCAATCACTGGATGTCGGCAAAACACTTTTTTAAATAAACAGATTTTAAGGTATTCTGTAACAAGTCTGTTTAACCTCTTACTGCACCCAGCATCTCAGTTGCTTGTGGTCGGCTGTGCAACAGACTTGAGATTTTCAACCATAATAAAAAACACTTCAGTTTGGTATTAAGTTACTCTTTTAAAAACTGGAAGGTCATTGAAATATCTGTAGTGGTCAGGTTTTTGACCGTAACAAAATCTTACCAGTATAGCTGTAATGCTGAGCCCCACTGATGTTATGCATTTGATTTTTGGCTAAATTGTATATGTTCTTCATTCTATAGGCTATATATTTTCTTCTTCTTTTTTTATCATGCTATGTACCCCTTTGATAGGTCAAACCCTTGGGATCTCTGGGTAATTTCCATTGCACAGTCTTACTTTTGGGAATAGGAAAAAAGCTTAATGGGGAGAATACCCCAAGTAATTTCCCAAAAGTATCCATCATTAGACTATTACTAGGATCCCATCCCATAGTATACTTCAGTGCAAGTTTTGGCATTTATGCGTTTAATTCTCGCTTAATGAGTTTCATTTTCCTAAAATGCTAAAAACCACATCTGTATTTATATAATAATGGTATATGTGACACCAGTATTGCACATAAAAATATTATTTAAAAAAAAAAATCTTTTCATTTAATCTTTTGATTGCCATATCTTTTTTGCGGGTGGGGTGGGCTGTTACAGCTAAGTTAAAGGGTACTGTTGCATAATGGTAAGAAAGGGTAACTGAATTGAGATTACGGCATCTCACAATAATTCTATCAGTTGTTGAAATAAAACTCCTTTTTGTGTAACTGTGTACTCATTATTGCTTGTTCGTCTCTTGCAATTTAGATAAATGATATAACATTAAGCTCAAGGTGGTTGAGTCTCAAGCAGTAGGGAGGCGGAAGCAAGCCAAGGGAGCTCCGTGCCCACTGATCCCACGGGACTCACTGAAGACACCGGAACTGTACTTGCAGTGTTGGGTTTTAATGCACTCTGTATTGTGGCTATTTGTTTAACTCCTGAAGTGTAGACTGGAGAACACGGGGTGGGTAGGGACACAGAAATGTAAAGTAGTGGGGATAGCACTGAGGAAATCAAATAATGACAAAATATTTTTTGTGTTTATGGGAGTTTTTTGATAGTTTCAGAATCAGAAATGGGTATAACAGCTGTATTGCATGCAGTTTTGATATCACTAGATATGTCTCCCTCAGCTAGCTCGCATTCTCAGTTTGAGTTTGTGAGTACGATTTTAAATCAATCACACTTTTATTTAGATAGGTTATTAAGTCAGGTTTTGGACCCAGGTATGTTAAATAATCTAATCAGTGTCTTACATGTTTTGAGTATGGTTAACTACATAGTCACAGGTATAGTTTAGTGAGGACTAGAAGGTAGGCAGTCCCGTTTGTGGGATCCTACCTCCCCCTGATATTTTGTCTTCCATTATTTCAATGGCCACATGGTCTTTTCTTTTCCCCCTTCGTGTGTGTGTTGCAGCACCCGGATAGCAAGATGATGCAGATCAACCTGACGGGCTTCCTGAATGGGAAGAATGCCCGGGAGTTCATGAAGGATCTGTGGCCCCTGCTTTTGAGTGCCCAGGATAACATTGCTGGCATCCCCTCTGCTTTTCTGGAACAGAAGAAAGAGGAAATTAAACAGAGACAGGTGAGCTTCTCCCTGAGGTAAACTTAGACAAAATGTCTTCAGCTGGAAGAATAGGAAGACTGGTTGCTGACAGTGGGTAGGAAGTTCTAGTAGACCAGGCAGAAAAAGTCTGACAATGTCTTATAAAATGCTATACTTGCCAGGGTGAATAATGTCCTATAGGAACAATATACAGTGACAATAACATTGAATACAGTATTTCACACCCCAGACGACAGTATATAAACAATGCAGAATAGAACATGCATTGGTGACAGTGATGTTTGTTCCTTCGTTGTTTCATTTCCAATAGATTGAACAGGAGAAGCTAGCTTCTCTGAAGAAGGTCGACGAGGACAAGAACAAGGACATCAGAGAGAGGGCTCAGTCAAAGAGCCCAAGGAGGTAAGAAAACATGTCTTAAATATTGAGAATTTGGACAGAAGTTGTTTGCATATTTATAACAAACCTAATTGTTCGTTTGCTTTCTTCTCTGTCCAGGAGGAAGACAAGGTCACCGTCACCCCGACGAAGGTCTCCAGTGAAGCGGGAAAGGAAACGTAGTGCCTCACGCTCCCCTAGACGCAAACCCAGTCCAGTTGGTGGCAGTTCACCCCCTCCGCCCCTGATGCAACTGCCCACGAAACCTTTGGAGCTGCCTGCTGAGCCAGAGCCAGCAGAAAGAGCCATGCCAGAACCAGTCATCCAGGAAACTTCTTCCACCTGGTTTGTGGAATACGTCCCTTGCTTTCAATTTTACATTGTGTTTTGGATTCAGATTTAGTAGTAATTGGTTCATAATGTTAGTTTAGAATCCACTTGATTTCATTTTTTTTTTTTTTTGTATTTTGTCAGTTTTATTTGAGTCCAAATTTCCTTCACGTTGAGTTTGTGTACCAGTTTGAGGGTAACATTTAAAATAAAAACTTCTTTCTCTGGCCTCTAGTGACACAATTGTGGAGGTGGTGAAAACAGACTCGGTGATTGAAGTCAAAGAACCTTCGCCAGAGAAGACTCAGAAGAAAGAGGAAAGGCCCAGGTCCCGGGAAAAGGAGAAGGACAGCAGGAGGGAAAGACCTCACCACCGTTCTCGTTCTCATTCCCGCTCTCGCCTGCGACGCTCCCGTTCAAGGTAATTTCTGACTCAAGATATTATGGTGTCTTCTAGTTGTTCAACAGTCTTGCGTCAAATCTTGTCTTCAAAGTTCTTAAACATAGAAAAAAGGTTCAAGCTTTCTAAACTCTCCCTTTCTAATCTGTTTCAGATCCTACTCCCCTCGTCGAAGACAGAGTCCGCGGAGGAGAATGTCTCCTCGTCGAAGGAGCCCCCCCAGACGTGGCCCCCCCCAGCCCCGACACAGACATAGACGCTCTCCTGTCCGCAGGTCAGTGACAGCAGC
Source organism: Nannoperca obscura (assembly GCA_036024295.1). NCBI lineage: Eukaryota > Metazoa > Chordata > Actinopteri > Centrarchiformes > Percichthyidae > Nannoperca > Nannoperca obscura. The sequence continues at coordinate 14,758 of JAVQJL010090101.1, read as the reverse complement.
CTAATGGTTAAAGGAACAAGTCTTATTGGCTTTGTTCCTCTGTGACCTCTTTTTGACTTTGACTATTTTTATTATTGCAGAATTTTACCGGGGAATACCAAGGTGTGCAGTAGATCTTTGCCATACAGACAGCTTTTACCTTTGAGAATAAACTCTTAGTGTGTGTCTGTGTGTGTCCTGCAGGAGGCGCTCTCGCTCTGCTTCATCCTCTGGCAGCAGCTCTTCCGGCTCTCGCTCCCCTAAAAAAGCGATGAAAAGAATATCTAGCACACCACCCCGAAAACAGATCAATCATCCTGACACCTCCATCAGCCCAGCAGGGAAGGACAGACGATCACCATCTCCACGGGCCAGGAGGGGCAGAGGCTCTCCATCTCCAGCCAGATCATCTGGTATGATCTTTATAATTCCTTTTGGAAATGAGGTTACAGAGAACCAAAGTGTGTGTGACTTCAGGAATTTACTGCATTATGAAGGAGTATGATTGTCGTAAGTGCCTCTAAATTTTTTGTTCCCTTGCTTTTCAGGTTTAAAGCGGAACCCTGGAGGAAGGGGTGAGGCTCCATCTGATAGTGCCAAGCCCAGGCCTTCTGAAGGGTCTGAGTCAGGTAAGCATTAAATTGGGTCTCTTTAAAGAACTGCAGAGGTCTTTCACGGCTCACCGACTGTGGTGACCGGTCGCATGGAGCACCTAGACACTTTTACTTGTCAGAAATTGACACTTTTTCACAGGTCGTTTTGCCCTGGTTTTCAGGAGAAAAGTCATTGCAACTCAGCTCTGTCAAAGGTTACTTACTATACGTGGTGTGTGTGTATAATGTCCTATTACAAACTGCACAATTTAATTCGTGCCAATGACATGGATAGAATTATTTGTGAAAATGCACTAAAAGTTAAGATTGCTAAGCTAATGGAAAGAATTTGATGACATTTCGAGTGTCTTGTGTAGATGTCACAAAAAAATATTCCGCCTTAAGCTTTGTACCAGGTTCTTTTAATAAAAAAAACATTGAGAGCAATTGGAGATTTTTTTGCAAAGTAGGAAGGTACAGTAAATCTATGCCCAAAGATGACATTACAGTGCTCCCATTTGTCAACATGCTTTAGTAATCCTGTGATAATTGCGTATTGATTCCTGTTGGGGTATCACCACAAACGTAAACAAAAACATGTCTTTATACTAAAACAAGCGACAATAGTAGTATAAATGCACTATGCCATGTTGAAACTTAGCTAAAAACTGAAGCCACAGGGATATCATTATTTTCTGTATTACCTGTAACTTTTCCATGGCAGTCTGTTTCCCTGGTTTTGCTAACACTGATGGGACACTCAATGCTCTACATTTCAGAGGAGGATAAAAATGAGAAAGGGGCAACAGCAGATTCGGTGCAGCAGCGACGTCAGTATCGCAGACAGAATCGACAGTCGTCTTCAGGTTATAAGCGTTTTTATCCCCGTTCTGTCCTCCCCTATACCCAACTCCTCTCTCTTTAACCAAGTCTCTGTCAATGTCATCTTGCACTCATCGTCTCATGGACTTTTGAAGCTGTGCTCTAACCCCAACCTTGTTGTGTTTTCCTCACCGCATACAGATGAGGCTACAAAAAAACAGCAGTTGATGTCTTCTGTCTGTCTGGTTTCAGATACAGGGTCTTCCTCCTCAGAAGACGAGGGGCCCAAGAGGCCAGCAGCAGGGCCAGGCGCCAAAAATGGTGAAGTCAGGAGGAGACGCAGCCGTACACCCTCCCCACGGAGGCGACACAGGGATGTCTCTCCAAGGTACGACATTTAGCACAGTACTTGCACATTTTTATCAATGATTTAACTCGATATTTGGCAAAAATCTAAGTTGACCATGTTCTGCGTTCATGTGTGGTGTTTTTTATTTGTACCCCTTCAGGAAAAGACGTTCTCCATCTCCTGCACGCAGACGCCGTTCTCCCTCTCCCCCACGACGCCGCAGATCTCCCTCTCCTCCTAGACGAAGGTATATGCATGTTCATTGTATCTGTGGTGTATCATTTGTAGATGTGTAACAGATCACAAAACTCCGTTTGGATCGGATCATGGGTTGGAGTCACAGACCATGGATCATTTTTGGATGATAAAAAACCCCAAAGACAAATAGCTTTAGGAACCGTGGGGGGGGAGACCCGTGCAGATCACGGGTCAACTGCAATCCGTTGCACCACTGATCATTTGAATATTACGTCCTTATGACATTGCAAAACGTTTTTGACAATTGCATTTGGTCCTTCACAGGTCTCCTTCTCCCCTTCCTCGTCGTCGATCTCCATCCCCCAGACGATATTCTCCCCCTATCCAGCGTCGCTACAGCCCTTCACCGTTGCCTCCACAGAAGAGGAGGATGTCTAGCTCTCCCGCAAAGCGCTCTTCTCCAGGGCCCAAGCGTCGCCCCTCCAGGTCCCCCAAACGCAGAAGTTCTCCTGCTCAAAGGAGACGTACGCCTCCATCCTCCTCATCTCCACCCAGACACAGGAGGAGCCCCATGTTGCCTTCCGTCAGGCCAGGCAGGGACACACGATCCCCCGTAGCAGCAGCCAGCCGCACTGTTAGGGGTTCCAGCAGTCCTCAGGGACGTTTTGAAACCTTCAGTGCGTCTCCATCTAACCAGCGGAGACAGCAGTCCCCTCCACACAGTGGCAAACCCATCCGCAGAGTGTCCCGTACCCCGGAGCCACGCAACAACCAGAGGTAATCAAGGCCGCCAGCATTCATCTCCATGATGACTGTTATCTTTTTGCACACTTTTGAATGACCTTTTTGTCCTCTCCACAGACCATCACTGAGTCCGCAGCCTATGAGGAGAGCATCCTCCAGATCCATTTCTCCTCAACCGGCAGCTCTAAAACGTCCAGCCCCTGTATCTGCCTCCCCCTCCCCATCCCGCTCAGCCAGTGGGTCTCCACCGCCAGCCAAAAAGGCCAGCAGCGGTTCCGGCAGCCAATCCCCAAACAAGGTTTGACATTTCATCATATTGATTAATATGGTTGTCTTTTTGTGTTCATAACTTGAGTCTTGAATATTACAGGTACTTTTGAGTGGTCTTGACAAAATGTTGATGAAAGAAAAAATTGCCCATTAGGTTTTTATACAAACTATCACATATATATCAAATGGATTTTTGTCCAGTGTCCTTTAACAGCTTGCAGTTTAAATCGGGATGAGGGATTAGGTTGCAATAAAAGTATTCATTAAATGCTTATGCAGCAAGCCAAAAACATCTAAGTAATATTATATTAGCAAAAAGTGTCTTGTCATCCAACATTATGTAATAGAAGTGTGCAGATTTGTGAGCCTTCCCCTGAAGATTAAATATGCAACACCATCTCTTTTAATGAGTTCTTTAATGCATTCTGAACCACAAAAAATCTCTAGATTGGGAATCCTGTTACAACATAAGCCCATCATTCCTGTGATGTTGTTTGTTTCATTGCAGTTGTAATGATGTCATAAAAATCTCTTGTTTCAGAACTCTGATGTGGAAGGCAGTGGAAAGAAAAAGAAAAAGAAGAAGGAAAAGAAACACAAGAAAGAGAAGAAACACAAGAAGCACAAGAAGCATAAGAAGGAGAAGAGCGCCGGCCCTGCGACTGGAGATGGACAAGAAAACCAGGGTGTGGAGGAAGATGGAGAGTCAAGAAAGGCAAAGTCTGTTTCTGTGATCTTAGCTTAACAAGGCCTTCTACTTTCTTCTCAACAGGGAATGTTTAAATAGTGCATAACATTCTGTATTTGTGTCCAGGTGGTTAGGTTTAGAGACGTATAATTTATGGTTATTTATCTTTCAGGAATCAGACAGTGAAGTAGATGACAGCTTGGACGACCTGGAGAAGCACCTAAGAGAGAAGGCCTTGCGCTCCATGAGAAAGGCCCAGATGTCTCCATCACAGATGTCCTGAAATTGCTTTTGAATTTTCCACTCACTCTTGATGTTTGTCATCAACCTGGTTCAGCTTTAGAATGTACAAATTGTTAAATCTTGAGTCTTTTTGTTTTCTTTTTACTGGTTTGGTACATTCTGAAGGGTGTGTTTCATTAAGAGCTTGATTTGTCAGTTAGTGTATTATCTAAACTGTAAAGAAGCTTGTGTTGTCCCTAATTTGAAATTGTTGAGCAGGGAAACTGAATTGGAAAAGTCTAAAATACTTTTGTCAACCTACAGTAGATTCCATTGAGAAGTGATTGCATGTGCAGTGATTGTCTCTGATGTGCATGAACCACTGACCTTACAGAGTGTAGAGAAAACCCTACATACAGTAACATACTGCCTTTTATAAGAGGCAACAGCTGTGTGAACTTTGAGGCTGTAACAGAATGTCATTTCCCATATTGTAACTGAATAGAGGTGTTTGGCATTGTTTAACCTGCTGTTTTTTTTCTCACTTTGAAATTGTCTTGTTTTAAGACTACAAACTATCTGATGTGATACAGAATATGCTTTAATTTTTCCAAATGGATTGATAATGCAAATTGTATGTTGACACCCTTGCACCAAGCTAATCTCTGTGGGACTGCTATGATTTGTATTTAGTACCCCTGGCTCATCTTGTCATCCTTTCAGAATTAAAAACCTTTTTATAGGACGTGTGATTTCGTAAAATGTTGCGTTTTATGTTTTGGGTGGGGTCTGTCAAAATGATCACGGGATTTGATTTAGGTGAAGAAGAAAAACAACTTGTAGGATTTGGATGTAAGCTACGATATACAATAGGTCTAAATCTGGAGTTGGGTGTATAATAATTGAGGCCTAATAATTGAAATGGCATGCTGCAGCATTTTCTGCTGATAACAGCTGATCACAGCTGATACTGAACAGCTGATGACAGCTGATCTGAAATGTGGTCACTAGCTAAATCAATAAAACTGCTTTTCCTAAGCATTAGCTGAGTTTGAAAACCCCATCCGTTTTCTTGCCAACCTTCACGTGCTTCTGTAATCTTTCATCAGTGGAAGTTCATTACTAACTGATGATTGAATGAAGTGGCATTTTTTATGCTAACTGGCGAGTGACATGAAAAACCAGACACAGAACACTTCAGTATAAGTAAACAGGACTGGAACAATAGGACGGAAAATACATGAACGTAAAGGGAACTGCATTCTCCAAAGACTAACAGTAAAATGACTTGGGTGAAACCCTCTTAGAAATAGGCCTTTTGGGGGGTTAACATAGTTGTATTTGGCAGAATCTGTCCTAGGATTACCCAGGAGCACTTGAAAGCATTGTTTGTGTGCAGCCCGCTGAGCGGCTCTCCAGCATCTTCCTCCTCCCTCCTCAGACCCTCCCACATTTCGGATGTTTGCTTCAGATGACATCACGGCTTTAAATATTCCCGTTGCTTCTTCCCACCCGTCCTCATCACCACTACTCGACCAGCATAAAGAGCCTCGCGGTTCAACGATGTTGTTGTAGCTTAACGTTAGCTAGGTTTAAGTTAAAACAACCGTATCTACCGGACACCGCTGCCTCCTCGTCCGCTTTGCTAAATAGACTTTTGTGCGCCGGGTGCTCCTTGGGGAGAAAAAGCGCCTACTGGGCTTCAGTGCGGGGGGGAAAGTGGTGGAGAAGAAGACCGAGTTAAATCGGGCGTGGTAGCAAGAATAAACTCATCTTTGTTAGCAAAACTTCAAAAAGTAGCACCTATAATGTCGCTGTCGGTACCGCAGAACGGAGTAAAGGCGGACAACGAACCCGTTATCGAGCTGTTTGTGAAGGTAAGACCGCAGCACAAGTCGCACGGGAGAAGTTTTTCATTTTATGTAACTCACGTACGGCTAAACCCACATCAGTGCTCCGTGATGATGAATGCGTTATTTCTACCTTCACGGTATTCAAGTGAATGTTGCCTGTTCTGTCTTGAAATTAGTTTTTTTTGTTGTTTAGCTACGGCCACAAAAGCTAGCTACATGCTGGTGTTTCACGCTCTGGGGTTTCTACATTCGATAGAAACGTTAGAAGCAGATTTTTGTTGTCCGCGTTAACTTTAATTTTAGGCTGTGGACCCACAACCCCCTCTGTCTGTGTGTCCATGTGCAGCCTGCGGTGTCAGAAGCAGGGCGAATTTCCCCCATCATGGAGACGCGAGCCTGCCGCGCTGCCTGCTGAGCGCTAACTCGTTAACAAAAGCTCAGTAGTTGTGGTCCATAACAGCACGTTCAACACTGTGACCAGTTGCGTTTTCAGGCTTGCAAGTGGATCGATAAAATATATAACGTCACTAAGTTATGGATAATTTTGGAAGTGCGTCAGTTCTTCCTATCCAACCTATGAATAAATACTGGAATAGACTCAAATCATCCATTCGGTTTGGTGTTGGGGGTCACCTTGTCATCACTCAGTCTGCCAGCAAAGACTCATGACAGTTCACTTTCCTTTTTGTTTTATGACAATAGTATGAAAGATAATTGAGAGCTATTGCTACTGTGTGTTGCAGGCATCTGTCATTAGTGGTGTGCTTGTCACTCGTTGTTATTTAATGTCTTTATTGCTTTCTGGAAATAAAAAAAAACCTATTAGATATGGTGATAGATTAGGGACCTTGATGGATGGTCTTCAGGTGATTCTTTTTTCATGATCTCACCTCTACAACTGCCTTCCCCAAAACTTTAATAATCAGGTATCAAATAGTCTGTGCCCCAGCGGTGGCGATGGTGCCGGTGGAGGTTTGTGAAAAGCTGTTTTCCTTTCTTCAGCCTGCTGCTTTGCAGGGCGGGAAAATGGCAGAGGAAAGAAAAAGTGGGTGGGGGGAATTGGAGGGAGGGAGTCCTGGGGTCCCGAATTCACTGGGAGAGGGTGTGGGTGATGGAGCAGGGGGGTGTCACAGACCAGAACAGCAAACACTTTTATGTTTACAATTATGAGAGTAATTACTTGTGGTAAGTTTATTAAAAAGAAAAGAGGATTACCTGCAAATTAACTTTATTTAAATGTAATGAAATCATGCATTTGTAATCTTCTGACCCACTCTTGGTACTGTTGACTCAGGCCTTTAAAAGTTGTACTCGTTAGCTGCAGTGGATGTGAAGGGTGGCTCCTTTTTAAGTCTGTCTTCCAAATTCAGTACAAAAACACCTCAGTCCTGCTTGCGTTGTTCTTATTGAATCCTTTTTTTTCTTTGTAATGAAGCAGAGCAGATGGGAATTGAAACTGGCCAGCACCCATTTCTCTTGACTACCTTTCACAGGCTGTCTACAGGAGAGGTTACATCATCCCCAGGCCTGGAAGGTTTCACACATGTGGCCGGCCCCTCCCTCCCTCCCTCCCTGGCCTGTGTAGCCTGATGTGTTTTCTCGACATGTCTGTGTGTGAGCTAGCCTTTCGTCTCTATCGCCCCGTTCATGGCTCTGTGTTATGTACCGGCGCCTGACATGTCCACAATCTATTATTGATGCCGTTTTTCATCCTTTGCTGCGTTAAGCACAGTCATTGGAGACAATAGGCAGGCATGCAGGTTGCCTTGGGCATACTGCTGTGAAGCGGGCCCCTGGGAACGGCTGATAACGAACTGTGTGTGCTCGCTCCACACGCAGCAGTGCCAGATCTATTAGGCCCCTGCCACATATCAAAGTGGACTAATTATGCTTCTAGAACATGAGTTGCTGCTGCGTCCGTACAGATTGAGCAGCGGCAACACCCATTAAAAGCAGCTGACTGTCCCAGTGTAGAGCTGTTTTGCTGATCTTGCAACTTTTATACCTGCACTGTTTGTTGCAACAGTTGTCATGTTGCTATGGGAACACTTTACATTGGGATCATCTTTGAGGGCGTGGACGTGGAGCTTGTCCATTTTATATTGCTCTCAGTTGTAAATGAACACAACATAATGACTTAGTAAGAGGAAGGATCGGCCCTTGCCCCCATCACAATGAAGCAGGTTAGATATTGGTTTTGCACACGAGAGTAGTAGTCCATGCTGGAGAGGGAGACTCCAGCGTCCAGCCATGTCAGTTTCACTTGGCACTTCCACACATCGCGTGGCTGAAGTGGAAACCCTGATGATTTATGTGCTGTGATATTTGATCATTAAATCATTACCAAAAGTGTGGTTATGTTTTCATTCAGCTTTTCACAGCTTTCCAAAGCTTCTCCGAATGAATTCAGGCAGGCTAGTGTGAGTCACCAGCATATGACCTGACTGTATGACAGTGAATACAGATGAGTCGAGAGAAACAGGCAGACTTTATCTCTGCTTGTGTATGCCGTCTCCTGGCTGCAAGTGTGCCAAGGTCTCTCTGCTGGTCGCAAAGCCTTCTGCTGCCTCCAGACTTCCAATACTCTTGCCAGCAGTGTCGGCAGAGCCAGTAAACATGGTAAGAAGTGCTTTTAAGTCTGGATGGCATAAGAGCCTGTCTGTGTTTGTATACGTCCTTCAAGACAATCCCATGGGAACCGTTGAGATGGAAGGCTGCAACATGCCAGACAGAGGTCGCAACAAAGCAGCATTTCAGACGATCAGGGTCTGCATTGTCGAAGCACTCAGGAAGGAATGGTTGCTCAACAACACACTTCACAATGCCTGCTCACAGACAGTCAGTCTTCCCTGGACATGGCAAAATGTGTTATGGTTCATGTGTCATACCATAAACTCTTGGTAGACACAACTCTGTTTTTTAAGTTTATTCTAAAGGCCTTGGGAAGAGCTGCTCATGTCATATTGTGCTATCAGTTGCAACATGGGACAATCAGACTTTTGCCTTGTGATGTGCTGTTTTATGGAAACACAATGACCCTTTATGAGCAGTAACTGTTCTATAGTCTATGCTGTTGCATGGGATTGCATGCAAGGTCAAGTGTGACTTGTATAGTTTTTACCAGTGCTGTGTCCAATAATACCAAGACTTGAACCTGCCTTTCAGGCATGCGTTGCTTTTTAGCTTTAAAAAAACCCATTCCTCTCCCCCTTGGGTGGTACTCTAAGCAAATGAGTACTGCTTTTTGTTTAATAGGAAAACCAATAGAGCAGTTTATGTTTACCAAGCACGTAACAATGCTGCAGTCAGCATCACGAGATGGGGGACAAAAAGTAATGGCTTGTTACTGTTGTAGAGTGCTGCGCTGTACATTTCATTGCTTCTTCGTTGTTCCTGTCTGGTTGACTGACTCTGGACTCTGGCCTATTTGATCTGGCAGTGTGTTATTACACCAATTTGAAGGCAGACATTTTGAAAAGTCCATGCCATGTGCTTGTCAATAGAATACAGACTGGGTCATTCCTGGTTGTGTCTGAATATCTGCTGCTGTATAAAACCATGTTGTGCCAATATATCCTCAGGAAAAGCGAAGTTCAACCTTGTCTCATTTGTGCTGCCCGACCAGGAAGCCAGTGGCTAATGAGGCATTTTTCTTATGAGCTTGTGAAACAGGAAGTGAGACCTCCCTTGAGCAACATAAAGGGAGACTTCCAAGATTTTATCCTAAACAGATTGTTAGTATGCAGATTGTTTAAAAAAAAAAAAAAAAGAGAGAAATATATTTGTGACCAGTTTCTGAGGATGCATGTCTTCAGTGGGAAGAAATGGACTTAGGGTTGGAAATTCAGAAATTATTGAGAGACGGTTTGTGTGTGTGTGTGTTCCCTTAACAGAGAGAATCTGCTCTGCTCGCTATACATGTAACTCAATCAGTCTCAACATGATCCAGTGTGCTTGTGTTTCATGTGCTGCGTTTTTCATAGCAGAGCCCACTGAGGTGCATATAACCCAAAGTGAAGTATCTGAACATGGAGGATAGGATGTCTGGGGCATCTTTCTCAACTCATCATCACTCCATTGAGGTGCACAGTGTGTTAAAGTGTCCCAGTATCTAGGCTGTTCTTTGTCTTTGAAACCCTGGCAGTTGAAGACTAATGTAGCACTTCACTTGATAAAAGTAAAACATTCCAATCACGGCTGCTCATTAAGTGCTAAAATAAATTATTTATTATCTCATTATGGTTGAAATAAAAATAATAATTTAATGTGGATAAAGGCCTGTTCGGTCCAAAGATCCACGACAATAATACATCAAAACGAGATGGTGTATTATTTCCATAGCAACAACTCTATAAACTTTCATTTAACTTTTGGCTTTTCAAGCTTTCTTTTGGTAGCTGGATATAATTTGAAGCGTTTGAAGAAATATGAATAGAGATAATGAGTTACTTGCTACAGTTGCATTCTAGTATCGAAACGCCGAAAACATAAAAAACCGAGAAGGTCGAGATGACCGGCTGACTTTGATACGAGCTACTTGGCTGCTCTTGACATGCCTTCAAATAGTGTTTTAGTGCCTAAAATATTTTAATACTGAATTGATATGCTGCTTGATATTATTAAACGGGGTAATATGATCCATGCAAACCTAAAGGCTTGTGCGCAACTGTTTCGCTTTATTTTGATGTCAGGCAGGTCAAGAGTGAATGCAAGAGTGGCGAGTGGCCAGAGAGAGCGAGACCGACCGTCTGCTCAGAATTACTGATGAGGCCTGTGTTTGTGTGGCCATGGTGCAGAAGCCTGCTGCCATGCATATCTGGCTTGTGTGGTAGCAGCATGCTGGCATTGTGCTGGTGCCAAAGGCTGGTTCACAGCTGTCTAGACATTTGTCCTGTGAAGGAATTGCTGCAGGGTTAATCTAGGTTGCACATGAATGATTTCAGCCCTGTACAGAGAAATTTGATGGGAGTGTTAGACTAGTGAAGGCCATTTTTCCATGTCATTGCACAAGCAAATGTGAGGAAAAATGGGAAGGATATAGGTTTTGTGTATGCGGGTGAGCAAGTGGGAATGCATGAGTCTGCCCTAGTCATCAGCCTGGGGTCTATGAATGTGTAAGTGGGTGGAGAGTCGGAGCTGGTGCCGACTTCAGCCTGAAGCTCGCTGTTTGTGTTAGACGCTTGAAACAACAGTCAGAGCGAGGGTGATTGTTGGTTCGTACTGATCTCCCACATGGCTGTGTTTGTTTTTTTTCCTGCATTTTGGATCTGTATTACTCCTCACCAAACATCCCTCCAGAAACCTGAACTGTGTGTTTGTCTTATCGCTTCTGCACGGAGGTTAAATGCAGCAGTTGTAACATTATTGACCTAGCTTACCTCATTGCCATAGCATAGTTATATAGTAAGGCCTCTTTTTAGACTTCACTCTCCAACTTTCCACAGAAACTGGTGGCCGCTTCTGTGCTCCAGTACAGAAGGCCTGTGTCTGACTGGAAGTCTTGAGGTTTCCACTGAGTGATGTCAGCCTGAGTCAGAGCCACACCAAGGATGTGATGGCGTTACCACGTCGCAGCAGGGTCACACTCCTCTGCACACTCATCTCTCTGTTCCGGGGTCAGATTCCGGGTCTCAGTTTTCATTACCCACCCAGTCGAGCCCCAGAGCCATTCAAACATGAGGCCAAAGTACCTCAATAGATTTGTGGTGATTGCTGAATTCTTCTTATAGCACTGAGTTTGGAATCTATACTCCTGTTTGCTTATTGTTTGATCGCATGGTTTCTTATTGTAATTTTGCCAGTTTTAGACTTTATTTTGTGTAAGAAAAGTAGATTTGTGTGTTGACAAATATTTATATTTCAAAAAAATGGTTTTGTAGGAAAAAAGAGGTTGTATTCCTCACAGTAAGATGTTGAAAACAAGTTTCGTTTTGGTGCTGTAATTGTCAGCTGTTATATTGGCACTTGTATAAATGATACCCATGTAGGGCTGCATTTAACTATTTTATCTATTCATCTGCTCTGCTGATTATAAATTGCTTGGTGTATAAAATGTCAGAAAATGCCCAAGATGATGTCATCAAATCTTTTGTTTTGTCCCACCAACAGTCCAAAGATATTACATTTACTACCTCCATATTTATTACACGGTTTGACCTCTACATTTCTTTTTTATTTTCAAGGCCCAAGGGGGTAAAACTGTGATATTTCAGTAACCATCATGTGAACTCAGATTTATTTATGTGTGACCCATTGGAGGGGTCTCGACCTCCATGTTTAATATCCGCTGACATAGGAAAGCAAATCCTCACAATGAAGAGGCAGCAACAAGGGAATAGCTGGCATTTTTGTGATACGCAGCCCTATCCAGACAGCTTGTCTTTAGCCTGGTTGCTTTTTCCCGAAACTTGAAATTCTGAAAGCTTGTTTGTTCCACCACTGAAAATATATCAGCAGCTTGAATCTAATAAAAATTGTTAGTGGCTTTAAGTCTGTTATTCATGCTGACGACCTGAGTTATTCTGTCTTGGCAAGAATCTACCCTGTTTCTGTTCTGCAGCTGGCCTTGACCTCTGACCAGGCTTCGGGCAAGGACATAATGACAGAGTGTATGGAACCTAACTTATTCCCTGGGTCAGTCCGGCAAAGTCGACGAAGAACACAGTGGGCTGAGTAACCCTGTCTTCTTTGGCTCCTCAGTCTAGTCACACTCCTCCTCACCCCAGCCCAGCCTGCGTACTTGTCCAGCAAACGGGGAGAGGCGTTGCCATGACGTTACCATGGCTGCCCACTTTCAAACGGACATTCCTGCTGTGTGTCAGAGCAGGAGGAGGAGAGCTGCAGCGCTCCATTCGACATCGTCAGATCCTTATTCGGTCAAAGTGTGGCTTGAACTTGCTGAGCAGCCCGCCAAATTTAGAATATGAAGTGTGTTTGGGGAGGGGAAGGCGCGAGGCTCCATGTTACTAAAATTAGGCTGCGAGCAGAGACTGAGGGCCGTGCCCACTGAGCCTTAACAGGTTCCATTGACCTTGAATGCTGACTACTGTAACTGTGATCTCACATCACCAGTCTAGAAGAGGGGAAATCATAAATGCTTTACATTAGTAGAAATGAGTAAATTTGATGTGCCTGCTCATAAAATGATATTGGGCTGGACTTGTGACGAGGATAGCTTTCAGCCTGTTAAAAGTGCACATACCTCAGGTGCGTACATATTATGGCCATATCATTTATGTTCAAGCTAATAAATTATGGTCTAGTATCATCCTCATTACTCCTGAGGGGGGGGGGTGTTTGTGTGTGTGTGTGTGTGTGTGTGTGTGTGTGTGTGCGCTGACTGAGGGTCTCATTGTACTGCTGTGGGGCCACGCTGTTGTCCTGCACACTGACAGAGATAACATCCGACTTGAGCATGACTCACTCCCTCCACTGGGCAGCTGTGTGTGTTTGGCATTAAATAAACAGGCACCTGTTGACTCACTGTGCATCCACTGAGCCTAACTAAAGCTTGAGTCTGTTAGCAGTAGTCATCTGTTCCCGCCTCTGTGGACCACGTTATTCTAGGCCGTTTCACATCAGGGGGACATCTCGGTTCGGACCCTGGTGAGAGATGGTGTAACCGTCTGCAACATGTGAGTCATTCTTGACACGGGAGGCAAAAAGGCCGGCTGCACACTGGGCAGGTGTTCCTGTGAATGCTGCTCGAGTCTCTGGTTTACTTCTAGGAAAATGTTATTTCAAACGATGTGCCTTGCCTTATAAGGTCCCGTTCAAAATAATTTCTGGCCTGACTTGTGTGTTTTATTGGGGTGTTTTTGTTCCCCCCCTCTCCCCACCCACTAACTAGTTACATGCCTAAAACTCTGCAAACAAAAAGTGCTTTGTGTTGTTGCTGTATAGAAAGTCCTCCAGAAGCCCTTTTCTGAATGTCACACTAATAAAGTGGCACTCTGGAAAGCGTTGGTAGGGTGGAGGGGGACCATGTTTGGAGGGGTGTCCTAGAACCTCCACATGCTTCGTGTGCAAATGTAGTTTTAATTTTACACTTTGAAGCACAATTATTGCTGAAGACCACCTAACTCGGGTCCATACAGTGAAATGTAGGGCAGCCCTTCCTTAACAGCGCAGCAGTTTATATCTCACAGGCAGAGGAAATGCAGCTCCACCAGCATCATGGCGTAAACCAAACAAAGCACCCTCTTCGGCGGGAGTAACAGGACATTTCTGGAATAGTTTCTCCCCGCCTCCCTCTGACTCCACAGCGGGGCCCAGGATAAGGGAAGAGGGATAAAGGGGGAAGAGGAGGAGGAAGGAACGAGCAGCGTGCCAAACGGCAAACGGCCTCTGAAGCTTGCCATCTCTCCTCTTCCTCCCACTTAAAGCATCTATTACAGCCTGTTCTCCTTCATGTCCATTAGCACTACCTGTGATCCCCAATTCTCTTCCAATTTCCTGTAATATCTCTCTCTAGCTGTCTGTCTGTGTCTCTCTCTATCTCTCTCTCTCTGCAGCATATCCCTACAGTGTCTTTGGCAGAGCGCTGCAGTCTGCTCTGCTGCAGACTCCAGAGGGTCGGAGGGTTGGAGAACAGACGGAAAGAGAAAGAAAAGCGTGAACTGTCTTTCTCAGCTGCTGTGACCTTCTTCTTGGCCACTTGAGGCGCAGAACTTAAATGACTTCTGCTTAAAAAGCCGCTCATTGTGTTGAAATGAAGCAAACATCTTTTTGATTTACACATCACTAGTGTGTCGTGGGTTTGCCATTTTTGTCCCTCCAGCAAGAGAGCTCACTTCAGATGGTCTACCTGTGAATTGGTAATCCCCTCCACGCTGTGTGCTCTGCTTTCAATGTCATATGTGTCCGGCCATCGCCATGGGAACAGTTGCTGTGCTGCATTGCCACCCTTGGTCCAGAACTGAATGGTTCTCTGTAGGTGTAGCTCTGTGGGGAAAATGGAGTAATCATCCCATTGATGCCTTTCTGATCCCCTAAGGATCTGCTAATGCTAGCCTAGTGTAGTGCTGGCCGTTAATCATGA
>JAVQJL010090094.1:0-23618 GCA_036024295.1 Nannoperca obscura | reverse complement strand
ATTTTTATCACTTCATCTGTTTTGTATTTTTGCTTTTCTTTCTTGCTCAAACACATCACAGTTCTCTGTCTCTCCTACGTCTTTGTCTTTTTTGCGCCTCCCCTGCTTTCCTCCCTCCCGTCTCCACCCTACATCATGTTTGCTTTTCCCCCCAATTGCAAATACATTTCCTAAGTCTTCACAAAAGAATCTCTGTACAAAGAAACAAAAAGAAGTAAATAATAAGCGTGTCTCACCGCAGTTGTTTGCCACGGTCTTCCTTTGTTTCCCCCAGCAGCATAAAAGGTTGTTGCTGGTGTTCAAATGGCTTCTGACACCTGGGCCTCATAAATGAAATGTCTTAATTTCCCGGGCCTGATTGGGTGTCACTGTTAGGTGTTGCAATGTGAGCTTTATTGCTGGTTAGCTTAACTGTCCCCGTCATCTGAAACCCACTTGGATATGCTGTGTGAGATAACACTCGGGGCTTTGGAAGAGCTGGATTTTGGTGTACGGTGCTTGTGTCTGTTTTTTTATTTCCAGGAAGCCTTGAACATATCTGGGAATCAGGTTGGTTTATTAAGGTTGTTCTGAATGTAATCTTCCCCTGTACCATCTGCTGCATGCACATTGAGATTGGCAACCAGAGACCTGCACACAGACACTATGTAAGGTTAGGAACGCTTGTGTGTGTGTGTGTGTGTGTGTGTGTGAGGGGGGAAAAGAGGAAGAAAAACTTAATCCTTGCTTTAATGTTGCCCAATGTGCCATGCGATTAGAGTTGTGTGTGCTGTGTCAGGATCCAGTGCGAGGGTAGTGTTTGCGTGCCCTCACATGGAGCGTGTTCCCAGCAGTACTATGGGCCCGCTTAACCAGCCCACTCTGTTAAATATAGATGCTCCTGAGCTGTTCGTCAATCTCCCCAATCCCTCATCTGTTGAGCTGATGACGCTGGGCAGAGCGACAGGGCTGCAGAGATGTACCCATGCATATAGTGTATATGTACAGTATGGAAATGGACCAAAAGGATTTATCACTAATTTTAAGTTTTAATGTACTGTATTTTTTGGGGGGCAATTTGTACTGTAACAAGTAAGTCCAGCACCACCTTTTATTTTCTTATATGAAAAAAAGCTCCACTTTCAAACTGGGATTATACACTTCTTTAGTCAGCCATAGACCACAGGATGCAGGTCTGTGTGTGTGTGTGTGTGTGTGTGTGTGTGTGTGTGTGTGTGTGTGTGTGTGTGTGTGTGTGTGTTTATATTTAATTTAAAGATCCGTGTGTTGTAACTCACAGGATATTGAGGTCAAAGTCCAACACATATTACATGAAGACAACAGCAGGTTTACCTCCCTTGCGATCCCAGACCAGTTTGTTTACCATGTACACAAGAATACAAATTATGAGAGCCTGGAAAATGCTCACATGTTGTTCGGTTTGTCATATTACTGCTTATTGGATGAAGGCAGAGCGTACTCAGCCTCTTTCTGTTTACTGGTATTTGTTGCTCTGTTTGGTACACTGTATGCTATTTCCTTTTTAATGTTTTTCAGACAAATAAAAACACAACTCCGGGCCTTTTATCGGAGGAGAAAGCCTGTCTTTTAGCCCTGCTAGCAAAGCAGCTTCTTGCTATAACACACACACACACAAGCCATCATTTCAGCACTAAATGAGAATCCTCTGTGATATTTTGTGCAGTCTTTCCTGTGGCGGATCTGAAAATGCTATATCAAGAGTTGGTCCTTGCACATGCAGTCTTTTTTTTTTTCCAAACACATTGTTAGAATGTGA
Organism: Nannoperca obscura; assembly: GCA_036024295.1. Classification (NCBI taxonomy): domain Eukaryota; kingdom Metazoa; phylum Chordata; class Actinopteri; order Centrarchiformes; family Percichthyidae; genus Nannoperca; species Nannoperca obscura. Next base: position 21,841 of record JAVQJL010090094.1, on the reverse strand, counting down.
GTGAGTTCCCCTTCAGGTGATTTTGTATTGGCTGTTGTCAGCAGTGTATCTGTCTGGACAGGGTTGTTTAAGATCTGTTTGTGTGTGTGTGTGTGTGTAAGAGTGTACGTGAGATGTTGCGTTTAGCCTGCTGATATCGATTAATGCTGCACTTCTGTCAGCGCTTCATCTGATAGCGCTCGCTAACACCTCTCGTTGCTCTCTCCTCTCCACAGCGATAGAGACCCAGAGTACCAGCTCAGAGGAGATAGTGCCAAGCCCGCCCTCGCCGCCCCCGCCGCCCCGCGTCTACAAGCCCTGCTTTGTGTGCCAGGACAAGTCCTCAGGGTACCACTATGGTGTCAGCGCCTGTGAAGGCTGCAAGGTGAGACTCCCGGCCTTCCTCTGAATCTGCCAAGCAAGCAAGATGTTCATCAATCTCGTAACCTTCGTGTGATTTACACTAGGAAACAAAAACCCTCTCAGGTCTTCGCAGCCTAAGCTGAGATGATGAAAATGATAAGGCACGTCATTTTGAGTATTTCGCGCCCTTTTGGGTTTTTCAATGTTTAATGCTGGAATTCAAAGTTGGAGATTAGCCAAAGTTGACTTCTTTTTCGTGGGGATTCATTTTCTGACATTATCGGTTGCTTTATTGAGCTGCTTAATCATCAGTATGGCCTAGACGAGTTGCAGTCGCCTCTTTCAACACTTAAAAACATCAATTTTACAACATATTGTAAAGATAACACATATGGTGGATCTGCCTGTTATCATGTACAGTATGTGAAACTTTGTCATCTATCAAGTGTTGTTGCTGCTCGTATCAGCTTTGCTGACGTGCCCACATCGGCCGTCTGTTATCACTACAGCCATGTTACACAGGTGTTTAAGAGGCCTCATGACCCCCATCTGCTCTGTTATCAGTTTATAGTTACTGTGTGTGTGTGTGTGTGTGTGCATACGTGTTCTCCTGTTAGTGTGAGCACACAGACGTCTTTATCTCGCTTCTCCCGAGGCACGGAGCCAGAGTTGTGTAAGCTCAAGATGAGGAGGAGGGAACTGTGGAATCTAATGTAAAGTTACTGTCAGGTGCAAAGCTCATATCTCCATAACAACCACCTTGTTTTTTTGCTTGGCGATGATGCAATCATGAATTTACCAAATAGGATTTTTTTTTTTTGCAAAACAAAAGGGGATAAGGAGGGGTTTGGTGAAGGCAAACAGGGTGGTGCTGTTGCTGACAGGTGCCTGCTGGACCCTCTGATTTATTGACTGTGTAGCCAATACTATGTGTGTTTCCATATGTGCAGGGATAGAAGTGGTGCAGAAGGAAGGGGGAAGGGCAGAGAGAAAAAGCCGTACTGTAGAAGGTGGGAAGCAATAGCAGCAAAAAAAAAAAAAGAAAGGGCAGGAACTCAGGGGCAATGTAGAAATGCATACAAAATGATACAAAGATGGGAGAGACTGCAGGGAGTGAAATAGCGGGGTTGAGAGAGCAGAATGTGCTCTGGGAGGCATGAACAGCTAGAAAGAGAGAAGTGGGGATGGTTGGAGGGGCAGCAGATTAGGCGGACGGGGTACAGGGGCCACAGCTGAACTCACTGACACCAAAAGAAAGACGGTCAGTGCATCAGAGCACGGGGGGGTGGGGGGAGACTAAAGAATGCAATGGAGGGGAGGAGAGCACAGGGAAGCTGGGAGGCTGGCACACAGAAATACATACTAACACACAACCCTTTAACACAAACCCTCTGAGTGCTCCGTGAAACTTCACCTGCTCCACAAATGCGACTTATAAAAGTTAACAAAGTAAGTAAAGGCTGACCCCCGGGCCGTTTTATAGGGGCAACCAAACTGCTGCTGACAGTGCAGCTCCATGGGTCCTGTGGATGCTTAAAATATCGGCAAATAGACTTTCCAAATTTAAAGTCTCAACGCCCGTATCGAAAGTGTGCATAATCTAAAACTTAATTCATTTATATGATATATTTAAACATGTCTGCTATCTGCAAGTGGCTGGTAAAGTCAACCAATCAGCTAGCTAGATTTAAGCAGCCACATGATTCCTTGCATTGAACTGAGGGTTGTTGGATTAACCGTTAATTGGTAGAATAAATAAAATGTAAACGAAAATTGAAAAATGAATACTAATCTTAAAAAATAGAAAGTACGAGGCAGGTCTGAGGTTTCACTTTGTCAGTAGTCAAGTTACAAGACATTTTTATCTCAAATGTCTATCATAGACAAAGGAAGCATTTAAAAGGCATTACAGACAGCAATCTGACACTTGCTAATGGTAGACAAACAATCTGTAACAGTGCGGTAAACATAGAAGCAGGGCAAGCAATAGACGTGTTTTAATTCATCACCCAACAGATATTCTGCTGTGCAAATTGATTTAGAACAATGACTTAATTCATAAATTTGCCCATCGGTTGTTGACACTCTCTCTGCGCACTAAAACGCTAAAGCACTGAAACGAAGGTATGATAGACATTTTAGTGCTAAGTGTACCAGGTCAACGATGAAGTAGATGATTTAAACGTGTATTTTTATTCCCAAATAAGTGGTTTAGATCATGTTTTTTAATCTGAAGGGGTTGTTTCAAACCTTTACTCTGTTCTACTGATGCCCCCGTGTCCCAAGAACACCACCGTTCAGCTGGTTGGTAAAGCGTCATCATAATCATTAGTTATTAGTTAATACTGGCTAAAACAATGAAAATATCTCCAGTTAAACAGCTTCTGTCGGCCGCTAGTCCCCCATCCATGAGCCGGCTGTCTGCTCACTCAACAGCCGCAGTGCTAATTTGAAAAATTCAGGATGCCTTCTCGGTATATCTGACTTCAGAGGAAGGAGATGACTTGGCATAGCGCACTTAATAATTCAACACTACAGGCATGCGAATGTATATGGTTGTCTCATCTGAGAACGGGGTAAGTCGAGGGTTAGCAGCGTCTGCTTTGCTGCAGCATGCCAAACTACAAAGGCATTTCCTGGGGGCTGCAGCGAACAGAGGAAACAGGAGGGGGATGTTGAGCTCTGCTGCTTGGAGACAGCGCATTCGTTTGTTGTTTAAGTTCTACCGCCCGCACATACTCACCGGCATTGCACTTCTTTCCCCCTCCAGATATTAACACTTACCCATTAAATATGCGCGCCCACCCCCTCATGTTCATGTTTTTGTCTTGGAGGCATGGCAGCAGGTGACCTCTCCTCCTGGTATCCGCCGCAACCGGAGGGAAGCGTCCAAACTTCCAAAAATCCCCAATCCGCCGCTTCTTGCAAGAATGTCCCCCATTTGCTGCGTTTTTCAAATGGCCCCCTTTCCAAGCATCCGTCTTTAATAGTGTGTGGGCTGTAGCGATGGCAGCTTCGTAATAGAGGCAGGGGCACAGGCGCACACGTGCACACATGCACACATGCACGGACGCAGTGGGAGGCTGGGAACACACTCTTAATCTGGGCACAGTGTGAAAGTCACGTAAGAGAGGATTCCTGTGCTTCCCTGTGAACTCGCCAACCCCAGACCCCCCCCCTGTTCTCTTAATAAAACATTTCCTCACACATGCAAAGTAGAACGCACTGACACACTCACAAGCGCATGGGGCTCATAACGCACACCAGGTAGACAGCTGTGAATTCGAGAGCACACGACACACGCAATCACGTATGTTACTGTTCGCCTCTTCTTCACCCCACCCCCCCCCCCCCCTCCCCTCCCTCTTCTCGCGGCTCTCATCTCCTCTGAACACTGCAGGGCGGCTGACAGGCCCGCTGAGGGCTCTTGTCACCGGGTGGATTAAGTGGTGATACAAAAAGAGGCTTAAGGGCCGCAGGAAGAAATGACTCCTGAAAAGGAAAAGAGAGGAGGGAAGAGGCAGGAACAATCGACTGGCCCACGAGCTGGCAGCAACAGCCAATCAGGAGGTGCTGCGAGAGGGCACCTGAGCCCCATGATGTGGGGAGGGTGTGGGTCAATCCCCTGTTGACACTGGGGTCAGGGTTGGGGCACCGTCGGATCAAAGAGGACATGATACACACACACAAAGACCAAAGACTTTGTCAAACTATAAGCCTTATTGTCTCCATTTTGTTGTTTGTTAAGGCCTCATTATTCTGTTGGCAGAGAGTAGGTCTTCTCAGAAGAGTTTGTAGATATATGCTGGAGGTACCACACCTTCTACGTCTTAGCTAGAATTGGTGCATGAAAAGCAGGACTTCATGGCTAAAAATGTATTTTATGTGACGGCAAGTTGCAAAGCAGATGTGAAGCCTTAATGAAACCGGGACAAAGGTTAGATGAGGTGACCCTCTGAGGACTGAAGCACTTCCTCTTCCACCCGGAAGCAAAGTCCGTCATGTGTAATCGGCACCGTTGGCCGCGCTGGTGCCATGTTCGCGCAGATGCATGACACACTTCCTCTTCGTGGTTCATTAGAGCCCCGAATCACTTCCCCTCTGTGGTGGACGGTAGATGTGAGAAGAGGCTGGTGATCTGGGAAGGACAAATTGCGGGCCGGCCATCTGTCGGCTAGCAGAGCTAATCCCTCTGCATGGGACGGGGGGCTCCCTGGCAGCTACCCCACCACACCACACTCCACCCCTCCTCCCTCTTTCCCTAGCTAGCCCCACCCGCCCTCCTACCGACCAAAACATAACCCATGTCCCACTGCGCCACATCAATACTGACTTTGACCTGTACATTTGTCTCGAGTCCTGCTTTCTGAGTACGCACTCAGTTGTGGATGATTTGCATTAACCTCTTTTTATCTTTTTGACACACGAGGGCTGTTTAAGCAATAAGGCCACAGATGTTAACATTGATTTTATTGGGGTTGCACGGTACTAAGTGTTATATTGTAGTTGTGATGCGTGGCTTTTCAACTAGTTTGTCATTGTTGACAAATGGGAAGCATTTAGGGGCCTTTGGTTCCAAAGCGCAATTCTTCCATTGACAGAAAATCACAAAATATAGATACTCCAGTCTTCAGATTCTGGGGTGTTTTTAGACAAAGGTACCAAATTTGATCTAGTGACTTAAAGATGTGGTCGTTTTTTTTTTTTACTTAAAACATAGCTCCTTTGAGACTTTTCTTGCTAGTTCGTTTATTACTCAATATTCTGATCTTATTTGTGGTTGTCAGAGATCCTCTTCCAGTTCATAGGGAGGGTATCTAAATCATTACTGAGTTAGTCCACGGTATGCTTGTAGTATCCTCCCCCGAGGGATACTTCTTTCTTTTGTGCAATCAAAACATAGTTAGTCTCCCCAAAGATCTCAGCTCAATGACCAAAGATGAGCTCATTATAATTTTTTCTCTACCTAATACGCATGGATAAAATTTTCATATGTATAAACTTATTTCCTTTGATCTAGTTAGATATAAAAGGGAAATGCAGGAAAAGTGGGATTCCTTTTTTGTTCTTACACAGCACTCTCTCTAATAATACGCACTTAGCCTGGATCTAGACTTGCTTATTTCTGGCTGTGCAAACTAGGCCATGGTTATATGGCACCAAAAACATCTCCAAAAGCATTTTCGTGTTGTGTCTCAAGTGGCCGTCACCGAGGAGGTGGGGGACCTCATGAGATGGTGACAGTTCACTGACTAATGGTGTCTGTCCACATTATGTCACAGAATAAACCCTTTACAGACTTAACTAGTTTGGTATTTCATTGCCTTTGAAGTAAAAAAAGTAATTTAGTTTTTTTTTTTTTTTGCTGGAAACTGGATGAAAAGGGATATTGTAAACATGGGCAATATATAAAGAGAGAGAGTCTGCAGCCAATTTGGCCAAATTGCCACTGTGTAGTCCCATTTCCGTTACACTTTGCCACCCTTCCCTCCACCAAGCACATGTCCTCCCTCCTCACCTCTCTGTCTTTGTGTCACACAGGGTTTCTTCCGAAGAAGCATCCAGAAGAACATGGTGTACACCTGTCACCGGGAGAAGAACTGCATCATCAACAAAGTCACCCGCAACCGCTGCCAGTACTGCCGGCTGCAGAAGTGCCTGGAAGTCGGGATGTCCAAGGAGTGTGAGTATAAAAACTGTGTTACCCAGAATACTCTGTTCCCACAAGGCTCTTAGGGCCAAGCACAGATCTCATCACAGTTGTTTTAATCCCAGAGTGGTTAGCATGATTGTTACCACTGCAGGAAGTCTTTAAGCCGCAGCATTTGTTGACATTTGTTCCAATCCTAACAACAGCGTAGTACTATTGATGCACACATATAGCAGCTCTAACAGGGATTCCTGTCCGTTTTTGCCATTTTTATGAGGAAATGCAAAGCTGTTAATATTAATTCCTCATAATTTGACGCTTTTAGTTAATTTTTTTAATAAGTTTGAAGAGAATATCCGCTGTAAACTCGATACAAAGGGCAGCCGTGATGCAGACTGGCAGTAACAGTCAGCGTGTCGCCAGGCTTGGCAGGCCTCTGTGATGAATATGTTCTCACCTGCCGAGAGTGAAAGAGCAGGCGTCTGCTCCCATCATAGCACCCCGGGGGCTATGTGAACACACACACACACACACACACACACACACACACACGCAGGCAGTCAGACTTGAGAAAGTAATTGGAAGAGGTGTGACCACAGAGAACTCCGAGGCCATCAGGGTTTTTATCTCAATCCGATCACATGACACACTGTAATACACACATACACACACACGCTTACTTGCTATCATTTAACACATGACCAAAATATGCGTATGGGACACATTTGAACTCACGAATGCTGGTTAATACTACACATACTACTACTACAATAGAAATATGCACATGCAGACAGAAAGCGTAGCACACCTGTTTAAACTCGCACACAGACAGCCTCCATTGCTCCATCCCTCTCTGCCTCCCATGTTCCCAGCGCTATTTACCTCATCTTCCTGGTACAGCGGGTGCAGGGAGCGCTCCCCATGCCACAGCACTGTGGCTTACAGTAAAAGAAGTTATCCTCTGAGCTCCTTACCTTTGAATGGGGCCATTAATCATGGTTAGAAGGATCACAGCGGCCAGCTTATTACACAGAGGCACACACGGCACACAACAGGGAAATAGACTGGAGTTGGAGAGCCATCTAGTGGTGAACAAGTAGCACTGAACAATTGAAAACCGCTAAAAATTGTTTTTCAGAATGGAATGGAGGCTGGAAATTTTATTTCTGAATAGATTTTGACCCACTTTTGCCCAGATGGCTTTGGTTTAATAGTAATGCTTTTTTCCCCCCGATTGTGGTCAGTTTGTGCAGAATGTGCAGATTGCTCATCTTGTGTCCTCAGCAGTGACTTTGGCTAGTGAAACTGGTCAGGGCTGGTGAGGAAGGAGAGGCTGGCCATCTGGGGCCAGCGGGGAGTCTCTCTGCCTCTCACACACACACTGACACACACACACACACTTAGACAGGAGAACACACGCACACATAAAAATGCGCCCTTGTGCATAATTTCGTGCACACACTCAAATTATGCACATGCAAGGTGACAAACACAAACTGGTATGAATAAAAACGCTTTAACAGAAATGCATTCGGACAGCTCCACTTAAACAGCATACCCTCTCTGTCTCACACACACACACACACACACAGAAGGTGGACCCCCTGCTACCACCAGGGGACGTCTGGGTGACCTTGTGTCTGCCGGCAGACAGCTCCAGATGACAGTGCCAGGCCTTCTGCCAGGTGGCAATGCTAAGCAAGATGGTGTCAGAAGGAGGGATGGGGAGGGGAGGGGGGGTTACAAGGGAAACGGCTGTAAGCCTAGTGCCACATTAATATCAACCTGACAGCGTGTGGTTACAAAAGACCAAGACTTACCAAAATGAAAGTTAACATACCATAAATCATGAAATCATACAATCATTTAGATGTCTAAAAGATGAAAAATGTTGGGATGTATCGGCTCATTTATGCACACGTTGCCTTTAGCCTTGGGTCGGAACCCTTCCTAAGGTGTCATGAGAAAACTCTGAGGGGTTGAACAACGAGTTAGAAAAAAAACACATTTCTGCTACATAAAACGATAACATTCACCTCATTATTGCCTTCAAAAATATTCAAATTTAACTATCTGAGAAGGTAAAACTAAGTCTTTGCTTGAAATGCTAACAGCTCATAGATATATGTACATTTTGACAAGAGGTGGCGAGTTGACTTTGCTCTGTTTTAAAGGGTCACAAGCCAAAAAGGTTGGGGAACACTGGATGCTCAAGCAACACAAAGGAAAGTAACTTCATTTGCACTACTGACACTTCTCCATTTTGAATCTTTTTTGTGCATCAGTGATGATCATATGGTTCAGTTTCACAATCCTTGAAAGTGAATTTATGTTGGCTATAGTTAGACCAGCCACCATACCTCATCATCATCATCATCATCATCATCATCATCATCATCCCCTCCCCCCGTTTTTTTGTGTCTCGCTCACAAAGCTATCGCTCACATGTCATTCAGCGATAGAAAAAGTAATAAAAGTAAAATAAGATGAAGCAGAGAATGATTGAGAACAGCGCGAGGGGAGGATAACGTCAGCCAGGAACGCGCAGTAGTAGAGAAAGATGAAGGCTGTGAGAGGAAAGAGTATTGAACCCAGTGTGAGTAAGCATGAAAATCTAGAGTTGAGAGAGAGAGAGAGAGAGAAGGGTGGAGGAGGGATGAGAGGGGCTGGAGGACAGAGAGAGGAAGAAAGTTTCATCACTGTCGATGGTGGCTTTGTGCTGGGAGCAGCAGGAGCAGCGGGAACACTGACATTTTTATCTTTCCATTGAATTTAATCTGTGTGATGGACGAGCTGCCAGTGCTTTAATTTTCCTCACACGAATTATCCCCGTCTGCCCACCTCTCTCTGTCTTGTACACACACAAACACACACACACACACACAAATAGACAGAGAGCCACTAACAGAAATTGTCTATTAACTGCACACTGCAGCTGCAATCCAGTGAGAGAGCAAATGATTGAGTGATGGCTGTGTGTGTGTGTGTGTGTGTGCTGTCACAGTATTCTGTACACGTTTCACACCGGCTCTTGTAAATCATTTTTATGCGATGAACACGTAACCGCAAACAATCCAGGATGCAAGTTCTCCCATTAGCATTCATATTCTCATAATGCATTTTGGAAGATGCATTGCTTGAAGTTAACACACAAGCAAACATCAAATGCACAAACACACACACACACACACAAACACAATAAAAAAAAATCAAGGCAGTATTTCTTTCATTTTCGCTCCCCCGCTTCAGTCCTCCCCCCAAGTTATTGCATGTGGCAATTTGCCATGACAGATCGCCAGTCGTGCCTAATAGTTCTTTAATGACTTCATTAAATTGTGTTGTGCGGCTTATGATTGTGCTGCCAATTTGTCAGCGTGGGTAATGTCTGGGCGCTAGGGATTGCCCCACTTGTATTTGTGAATTAATTGGACATCGACTGTGCTGCAGCCCTCCGCCCCTCCCCTCGTCGCAGACAGGACACAGATTCCCGATCAGCACCACAGGCAGGGCCGGCCCAAATATGTTCAGCAGCGTGCTGCGGGGCGGTTCCTTCGCTAACTTAGTCATAATTACCTCATTAAAGTAAATGAAAGTGGGAAGCATTTTGCTGGTTTTTACTGACATGGTTTATAAACTTATAACATATAACACTTATAACATACTGTATAATAGAAGGTTTTCATGTGTCACTTGTCACACTTTACTGCACTGTTTCTTGCTGCATATCCACATGTGTTTTGGGGACTACACTAGTCTACCACATGAGTACCAATAAAACGCTGGCACATAATGTATTACCATGCTCCGTCTGCACAGCAGGGTCTTCTTCATTTCTTGTTGTGGTGAGCACTGCTTAGCAATAACATAGTGCAGCATCAGACTTCTGGCCCCCTCCTCTCCCTTTCCCCTCATGTTCTCCCAGGCAGGGAGGCCCGTCTGCGGGCTGATGGATGAGCAGCAGCACGAGTAGTGCATCCCTCCCTGGCCCTGGGCCATGGCCCTCTGACACAGACACTGATCTCCCGCCAGCCTGAGCGCTCTCACCCTTAATGGTCAAGGTTAGGATTAGGACAAGGAAAATCTGATCTTAGGTCAGCGGGTAGAGGAAATGCAGGTACCTCGAGGGGAGGCAGAGATGTGAGGACTGATAGAGATGAGTTTAGGAAAGTGGGACGATTTAGAGCGCAAGAAATACAATTTTGGAAGCGGGAGATGGCATGCATTGGTGAGAGAGCGCATGTGTTGTATAACCAAGAGAGAAAGAGAGAGAGAGAGAGAGAGAGAGAGAGAGACGTGAGGGTAAGAGAGAGAGAACGCTGGAAGGTTTTTTTCCCCGGTATGTGCTCAGCAGCCGAGCCCTTTTAAAACCATTAGAGGCAGGATATTTGTCATATTATGTTATTAGATTAGCCGGGGACCCCTAATGAAAGCTGTGGCAATTTGTCAGCCTTATGGATAGCTCCATCCACCACCACTATTTATCAACTAGCACCCCATCCCAACCCCCACCCCCCACCCCCACCCTCAACACACACAAACATATACAACCCAGTCCTTGCTAAACTGCACCCCAGTCTGGATGGGCTGGGAGAAATGAATGGAGCCTGTAATGGGATTCCAATGCTAAACACACCCCGCCTATTGTTTTTTGTCATTTGGGGTGAGCACACTATTCTCAGCCAGATCACCCAGAGGGAAACCACATTGGATTATTTCAAGGTCCCCCGCCCCCCCCCATCCCTCCATTACCATAGCCCTTCTTCGATGGAGCTGTCTCACAACATTTATCTTATAGCTTCGAATAAGAGAAGTGATGCTGTGGTTGCCGCTGCCGTTTGCTGCAGACAGAGCATCGTTTCCTGCTGAGGACTTTCCCTCTTGAGCCTGATCTCAGTTTACCTCGTGGCAGTTCTTATGCGGAACATGCAATACGTGTGGTTGTTAGCATGTTGCATCGTTTTTTCAAGCAATCTGCACGCATTTAATTGGCCACAAACGTTTGGTTTTCAGCGCAGGTTCTAAATCAGTGGCTTTTTAAAAACGTTATTGATTTCATAGACGTGATCTTCATGTGCAGCTGTGACACAGTATGAACCACTCTCAAGTTTAGACGGTGAGCTAACTAACTGATCCCCCCTGCCCCTCTCCTTTGCTCCCTGTAGCAGTGAGGAACGACCGGAACAAGAAGAAAAAGGACGAGAAGAAGCAGGAGTGCACCGAGAGCTACGTGCTGAGTCCCGACACAGAGCAGATGATCGACCGGGTTCGCAAGGCACACCAGGAAACTTTCCCTTCTCTCTGCCAGCTGGGCAAATACACTACGGTCAGTAGCATGCCGCTGACAGTCTGGGGGTCCCTCCATATACGTGTTCACCTGTTTTAGCTGTGGTTTATTGTCACCTGCACTTGTATTTAAATGTATCTGGAGATATCTCAAATCTTCCTCACCTCTTCCCCCATCTTCCAGACTAACAGCTCAGAACGACGTGTATCCTTGGACGTCGACCTGTGGGACAAGTTCAGCGAGCTCTCCACCAAGTGCATCATAAAGACTGTGGAGTTTGCCAAGCAGCTGCCCGGCTTCACAACGCTTACCATCGCCGACCAGATCACTCTGCTCAAAGCCGCATGTCTGGACATCCTGGTAAGTTATTCACAAAATGTCACTGAACATTCCCCATAGTTTTAAAAGTTGCCCTGTTCAACACTCAACAACCCACTCTGTCTCTGCTGTCTCCAGATACTCCGGATCTGTACACGCTACACGCCAGAGCAAGACACCATGACGTTCTCAGATGGACTCACGCTAAACCGAACCCAGATGCACAATGCCGGCTTCGGTCCCCTTACCGACCTGGTTTTTGCCTTCGCCAACCAGCTCCTTCCCCTGGAGATGGACGATGCAGAGACGGGGCTGCTCAGCGCCATCTGTTTGCTGTGTGGAGGTATGACATGTCTCCTCAAAACTCATTGAGCAATCTCTTACAGTATGAAAAACCCCCCGAACCTTTCAAACCTATTCAAACTATGAGTTGTCTATGGATGAAATAACAGCAGGGTGGCTGTGCAGTGCTCTTTCGTTGAGCACCACCTAGTGGCTAACTGTGGTTACGACAGTAGGAGATCCTTGACATGGTTTCTGTGCTTCCTGTGTTCACTCACAGATCGTCAGGATTTGGAACAGGCGGAGAAGGTGGACGTTCTGCAGGAGCCCCTCCTCGAGGCGCTGAAGATTTACGTAAGGAGGAGGAGGCCCCACAAACCGCACATGTTCCCCAAGATGCTGATGAAGATCACTGACCTCAGAAGCATCAGTGCTAAAGGTCCGTGCTCCACACTAGTCACTGTGTTTATATGTGAACAGTGCAAAAAGGATTAGTTGATGAAATGTTGCGTTTGGCTGAAACCTTGTTGTACATCTGTTTTCTACATGTTAAGTTCTGCTTGCTTGTCATAATTTCATATCATAGAAAATAACGAATGTATTTTGGTCGTTTACGGTTTCTTGTGTCTCTCCACCCCTCTCTGCAGGAGCTGAGCGTGTCATCACCCTGAAGATGGAGATCCCCGGCTCCATGCCCCCTCTCATCCAGGAGATGCTGGAGAACTCAGAAGGTCTGGAAAGCGGGGCCGCAGGCGGCCGACCCAGTGGTGCCCCCCCAGGCAGCTGCAGCCCTAGTTTGTCCCCTAGCTCTGCCCAAAGCAGTCCAGCCACGCAATCGCCATAGTAGCGGCCCACCTTGTTATTTTTCCTCACGATGCTCTCTGTCTCCTCCCTCGACGCTCTAAAGAGGAGGGGCGAAGGAGAGGGGCCTTGACCCTGACTGCTGAACACAGGAGGCTGGCAGAGCCAACCTCCTCCTCTCCTACGACACAAACCCCCACCTCCTGATCTGCTTTCCTTCACTCTGGAGCACTGTCCTGATGTGAGGGGAGGTAAGGCCGGCGCAGGCCGGGGCAACAGGACGCCTCTGAGAGACCACACCGTTAACACTGCTGATGACTCCTCCTCCTCCTTCCCCTCCCCGTCCTCTCCCCTGCTGCTCCTCCCCTCTCCACCCAAAAGACTCATGGAAACAAATCTGGATGCAGTGGAGACCAGTTTGAAATGGAACCGAGAGCGGGTGGGGCACCGTAGGATGGATGTATGAACATGGACAATGCATACAGACAGACAGACTTGACAAAACACCAGACACTTATTTGTTGTACTCTGAGGCAGACTGCAAGCTTGGGACTTGTCAAAAGACCCCCCTCCTCAAAGACTCTGGGTCTTTTCTCTTTTTCCAACTTCAAAAAACAGATTTCGTACAAAAGATATATAAATATATATAGAAAAAGTTAAGGAACTATTGTGATTGACATGTCCACAACAGAATGGCAGGTTGAAATGAGGACATGTTTTCTGAGATTAGAAATTGTCGTACTCCTTCACTGTTTGAATCTTTTCATACCCATCAAGAGTATTGAGAGAGATGTTTCAGTTTTATCACATTTGTACATTATTCTAATTAACAAAAAGCAAAAGATGTTGACATTTCTCTCCAGTCTACACATGCAAGCACACACAAACAAACACATACACACACACACACACACACACACACACACACACACACAAATGTGCACAGAAAACAAGTCGCAATGAATATCAGCTACTATTCCAGGTTGGATTTGTTTTCCTTTTTTCTTTTTCTTTTTTTGCTTCCAAGAGAATGGAAAAAAATGATTGTATGAACTTGGTTGTATGATATGGTCACAGGTCCTTTCAAGAAATCAAATTAATGAAGATTCATTATTAAGGTGTATTTTAAGTAGCCTTTGAGTTTGTGTATATAAGCTGTATTCATTTCTTTAAAACTATGAAGAGTTTTAGGCTTCACCTGATTTTTTTTTTTTTTAAAGAATACCTTTTATGTGTTTTGTTTATAGGTTTGTGATGCAAGAAAAGACATTTTGAGCACATTTTACTGAAGGAAGATCTTTCATGTTTTGTGTCCTACTAAATACTGGACAGACCCTTAACCAATCACTGGCTGTTCAGAATGTGGCTTTCACAAACAATCTCAACCATCCCCCCCCCCCCTTCACTTTTAAAACATGTTTTTTACATACAGTGGATAACAAAGTAGCACTCCAGTCGGGGCATAGCTTTTTGGCCATGTAGCAGGAAGAGATGGTGTTTTCTGAAAATGATGAGCTAGATGCCACTTGTAGCCTAGCAGGTTTGTGTGAGCCACAGCAGCTCGGCTTCAAAGAGTTAAAATGTGAAGAATGGTGTAAATACACACTATATTAAACACGAGTGATTCTTATTAGACTCTGAATGGATCAATATTCTGTAGTGGATGAGAAAAGACAAGATTGTAGTGATCCCTCTGTTCTGTCAGTGGTCAGGCAAGTGAAGGTCCCAAATGTGATGTTTGTCAACTAAGTCCTCACAAATCCCCCCCCCCCGGCAACCCGTGGTAGAAACGAATATGTGACTTTTTGCCGGCTCCAGAGCAACCTCGCACCCTGCGACTCACTTTACGCCAAAAACGCCTTCACCGTTAACACACGTCATCTAGACCATCATAAACTGTACACACGCCAATGTCTCAGGAAGGAATCATTTTGTGTGCTTGGACTCTTCTTTGTATATGTTCTGTGCTGCACCTCCTAACCCTCCTGTCACAGATGCACACATACACACACTTCTGCTACTACTGAGCCCCTGATTTTTTTCTGCAATGTCACTCATTTTTGTTTGGCCTGGCAGACCAGGACTTGTGCAGAGAGACACTGACCCCTGACCCCACAATGTTACGACATAGGATGCCAGTGTGGAGTCTCTCTGAGTCGTTCACGTGTTCTTTTTATTTGTTCGGTCAAAGCTGCTTTCATCCTTTAGGACTTCACCTGTCCAGAACAGCGCACAACTTTTCCCTCCACAGCTAATCTGGAATAGCAACAGACACACCATCAGTTTGAGAAATATGGAATATGTTGCAATTTTGTCAAGATTATCAAGCGACTTTGGAAAAAAAAAAAAACAACAAAAAAAGATAAAAAATAAAACCAACATTTAATAATTATTAAATGTGTTTGTGTTGCTCACGTGTGTCATTCTTTTCTTTATCTGTTACAGGGTTGTCCTCAGTCAGTTTTCAGAGATCATATTTGTAGAACTTCAGTCACTAACTTTTTTTCATACTTTTTTTGGAACCCTTTGAGAACCTCCTTTTCTTGTGTGTAGCAAAGCATTAAAGAGACATAGGGTCACAGTTAAAATTTTAATTCAGTGTTGCATATTTGCCATCACCTACTAGATACGGCACATACCAGACTAAGAATCCTCATGACAATGACCTTAATCAAAATCAGCATTAAGGTTGAGTTAAAGTGAAACTTTTAATAAACAAATAACAAATAAACCTCTCCTAAAAGTTGAATGCATACGCATTAAAACACACCCTTGCTCAAATCATTTATCTCAAGGGTTTTGCAGCTATAGCCTTACTTGGCTAATGTTAGCCAACTTTGCATATGTTGCTGTATAATGGAAATTATAGAGTGAGACTGACTTTGACTACCTTGTAGCAATTGTCATTATCCTGTAATTGTCACTTGTGGCCACTGTTCAGCTAAATGCACATGGACTCACTTTAAAAATAATAAGAATAGAATGTATTGGAAGAATTTACATCAAACATAAACTCCCCAACCAGGTTTATTTCTAGGCTCAGCTCTACTGTATAAATAGTGCACAGTACATTGATTATTTTCTAAATATGTAGTGCTCACTGCAGGAATTGGTGTAACACCAAGAGTTATAGTTGCTTGATGGTGTGCAGTAGGTTCAAGCAGATAAATCTGTACTTTAATGGCCTTTAATGGATTGCTTCCAAACTAGTTGGCACACCTAGACAACCACTGTCTAGCGAGCTCTTCTCACTAGCATAGTGAAGCGACATACAAAGAATCACATATTGACACAAAAGATTATTAGAACTGAATAATTTGTTTTCTCATTAGACATGTATTAGCAGACTTATTTGAGAGGATATCATGTTGCAAGTATGGGCATATAAACATTTTTTAATAACACCGTGGCACAAGTGTAACTAATAACATTAATGATGGCTCTGTTCCATTGTGTCAGCAAGCCAAGGTAATAAATCAGTATACATAATATCAAGGTCCTGGAACTTGCACACTTAATTTGAATACAGGCCTTGTTCATGTCACCTGTGCTTTTTCTGCAATGAAATGTCAAAATGGGTTTTTTGAAAAGGTTTAAGATTATGTATAACAAATAGAGTACAATAAATGATGGCTACTCAGTGCTGTGATATGTTTTTTCTGAAGATCCATTCAACTGGAGCCCCGTGAGCTTGGTAAAAGATGTCTTAAAAACATTTTACCGAAGTTTGAAACAAACTATGGACAACATTAGAAATGCCAGAAGGGATTTCCGTGTCGAAGACAAGTGATAGGTAATATGCCCCGCCTTCTTATCGAGATTGTGACGTCACAACCAATCACAATCCTTCGCGCGGAATTTCAAACATTTTCAAATCAACATCCCTCTGCCGAAGTAAGATTGTTCCGCCAAAGTATAAACAAAATAGTCCCCTTTATGTAAATGCAAGTTAAAGTTGATGCACACAACCAAATAGAACTTTAAAAACGCAGTAACACAAGAAATACATACATTGTATCCCAAAACATAAATGAAACCGCCGAGTATTATTTTTAGTTGACTGTGTGTGTATTGTGGCGGAGTGATACTACGGCACCTCAGGCACAGCAGAGAGACGGCAAGTGACTGCTGTTCAGTTTACGTTAGCCATTCGTCGATGTACATTGTAATCTACGGTATGGTATCAATTGTACGTTTAGTCTGATGTGATATTATAGTAAAATTCCTCTACGCCACCCTTCGGTTGATGTGTATGGATTGACAAATCGACGTGTCTTTGAACGGTCTCCCAGGTAAGGCTACAACGTGCCGTTAAATCTTTGCTACATAATTATTTTTAGGCTAATTTAAAGCCACGTTTTACTGAAAAACGTATACTGTTTTGTTGCGTAGTCTCACTTCAAGTCATTTCTACATTGACATCTGTGTCTGACAAAATAACGTTTTTATCGAGGCCACATTGCACGTGGGGTACGATGTCGTAGACGTGTCAGCAGTGTTTTCTTTTTTTTTTACTTTAACCAAACTAACAACGACCTGCTAGTTTAGTTTGCAACGATAACCTCGAATTACGTCAAGGTCACCTTACGTTAAATCATAGTTTTTTGATATCACAATAGCTAACTTCATTAAGCTAAGTACATTAGTGGTGCTTTTTGCACCCATCATGTCTTAAGTTGGTTTCATGTTTCTGGATGGAAATTCTTTCCAGTGTTAAAATACTTGATTGTCCAAAATGGACGTTACTTAAGGCTAATTTGCCGTTGTTTGTTTGTTAGCGCTCTGTGCCGTTTTGACGTTTTCACTTGTTTGCTAACGTTTCTAGGTAACGTTACAAAAATGCCGTTGCACGGTAAAATAGTCGTGATAAAGAGGACTGGAGGAGACGGGACCGAGTTTCCTCTTACTGCAACGTGCTTATTTGGAAGGTGAGTTAAAAAAAAATCCATCTGGTGGATGTAATGTTAGTTTGCCGTGTCTTGTTTTCAGACCATGATTTAATATCTTCCCCTCTTCTTGCTCGTTTCATCTTAATTGCACTCGTTTTGTATCCGACAACGTATGTGGACCGGAAACGCTCGCACTTTATGTTGTAGCATAGCATCTCCCATGTGTACCCGCGTGCCGGGGTTGACAGAAGCACTAGAAAAACCCTTTAGCTTAGGGGGAGTGGCCATCTGCTGCTGACGTCAGAATTTTAAATACACGCTCACTTAACATTAACAACTTTTTGTGAGTTCAAACCTCCAGTTCACACGTTCACAACAAGGTGTTTCTTTGTGGTCTTTACAGGAAGCCCGACTGCGATATTCGCATTCAGCTTCCTCAAGTCTCCAAGGAGCACTGCAGAATTGACTTCAATGAAAATAAAGAGGTAAGGACACATGCTGTACATGACCACATTAACCTAACCTAAGCATGACCACAGCAACTGTTATTGAATAGTTACGTTCAAGTCTTCATATTTAAATCAAAATGTTATAGATTTAAAGGAATGTTTGCTTAAATCAGTTGAGTCTTCACTGTGGGAAATCGTGACCTAGATTCAAGTATAAACCCAGCTGACACTGGTGTTATGTGTTTTGTTTTTCTGTTTGTCTCCCAGGTCGTTTTGACAAATTTGAGCTCTGTGAATCCAACTCGCGTCAACGGAGAGGCTATGCAGCAGTCTGAGCGTTTGAAGCATGGAGATGTGATAACTATTATTGATCGTTCTTTCAGGTGATTATGAAGAGAAACGTTTAACTATTGTTGTTGCCCTTATTCTTTTGCCTTCTGCAGTCACCACGTCACGTTGTTGCTACCATCATTTGTCTTTAGAAGTAATATGACCTTCAAGTGCGTGGGTTTAGTTTTTAAAATTTTATTACAACGAATTTGCATGTAGGTACATCTTATTGACAAATGATAATGCAAAGTGCAAACATGCAACACATTTAAATCACATTCAGTTGTTCCTACACTCTACAGTGTGTTTACTCCTGTTAAAAAGTACTGCCCACGGAACAGAAATAACTTCTTTTGAATTGCACCATCCACTCAAAATTAAATGTATATCGGATGCAATAGAAATTAGATAATGTTGTCATTTTCTCGCCAGATGTAAACAGGGCTTTATTTACATTTTGTTGCTATTTATTTATTTTTTTTAGGTTTGAGTACCCACCAGCACCCACGCCAAAGAAGAGGTCTTCCATAGGCGGCAAAACTGAAACCTTTAAAGTAATTTACTCATTGTTTATCTTTTATCTTTAGTGCATTTCAGCCTTCCCAACATCTTGAATTTGCCTACACTCCGGCTGAGATTGATTATTTGATAAATGTGTTAAGGAAAGTGTCTTATGCTTAGGTTCTTCAAGATCAACAAGTGGGGGACATAGGAGAAAAGAGGAGCTTGGAGGTGTCCACAGGTGAGACTTCTGTGATAGTGGTTATTCTAAATAAGCTCTATTTGAGGATACAATAAACAGTCTGTGCATTCCCCAGAATTAGTTTTTCTTTTGCAGGTGAATAATCATGATACATGTGTTTTTTATTTTTTTATAGCCACTGGTTTCACAGTGTGCAGTGGTGAATGCCTTAAACAGACCAGTAAAAATGTTTTGCAGCCCTACTCTTCTATTGGTGGGGATTTGATGGCTGTAGTTTTTTCTCTAATCCAACACATTTTCTATATAAAGTTTTCTTTCCTTTAACATTTTTAGACCCTCATCTGAAAGATGGAACTAACCATGACAACATCCAGCGATCCCTGGACAAAACTGTGGAGGTGGAGCCCAAGGAGGACGGTAGCCTGCTGCAAAGCAAGACCACCTCCCCCTTCAGCGATCTATATCAAATGATCAAAAAATCTCTGGATGTCAAGACCCCCCGGAAATCTTCTGCCAGTCTACTTCAGACGCCTACCTCGAGGTTTTGCACTCCAATGCCTGGTTCGGTCCAGAGAAATGATGGACACCCTGTCATTTCCACAGAAGACAAGAGCACTCCTCAGAAGAATGAATCTAAAGACCTTCCTGGAACTGATGAAACTAAAGGGGAGGCTGAAAGTAAAAGTGATGGGACCCCAAAGGCCGTTAAGAAGCAGAGGAAGTCCTTCCAGGGTCCTACTGCTGAGCTGGCCGGAACCGAAGCTGAAAATGCTGCCAAGTCTGAAGGAGCTTCACCCCATAAGAGAAACCGTGCGACCCCCCAGAGGTTTAGTGCGTGTGAGGTTATTGAGCAAGTTTCTGCTCAAACGCCCAAGTCACCCATGAGAAGGAGAAGCAAGGAGGCCACACCTGTGGCTTCTCCCAAACAGCCTCTTCGAAAGGCTTCGCCAAGGAACTCGGGGAAAGCTGAAAAAGGTAACAAATACTCTGATAATGCCACGTTGACTTCTCTGTGAAAGTGTAATTATTAAAGCATGTTTAAGGTATGCGTTGTTACTGATCATGTTTTTAATACATGTCTTAGTGAACGAGACGTCCAAGAAACGCAAAAGTGGAGAACTTGGGGCCGACTTGCCCGCACCACAAATGAAGAGGAAACGGGTTTCCTTCGGAGGTCACCTGAGTCCTGAGCTATTTGACAAGCGACTTCCTCCCGACTCTCCACTACGCAAGGGAGCTGCACCGCGGAGAAGCTTGTGTCTCCCCACACGCAACCAGTCACTCCTTAGACGCGCATCCGTCATTGGCCTGATAAAGGTACAACTTTAGCGGAGGATGATGATTGTGCAAGTAATTTGACTTAACTTTTCAATTGTTATGCATCACAAAATCTTATTTAAAATGGTTGTTGGTTTTGTAGGAGTTTGAACAAGAGCAACCAGCAAAAAGGAGGACTTCATTGCCTAAGAAGTCATCAAGTGCCAAGAAGGCTTCTCCTAAGACTCCAACGCCTGCAAAGAAGTCGCCAAAATCCAGGACCCCTTCTCCCAAGGCTGCTTCTCCTGCAAAGAACTCACCAAAATCCAGGACCCCTTCTCCCAAGGCTACTTCTCCTGCAAGGGGAAGGTCCCCCTCCAAAAAGGAAGTGGAAACTCCAAAGCCAAAGAATCAACGCAAGTCTGTAACACAAGGAGTCCAGACCCCCACCGTCCAAGGCCGCTTCTCTGTGTCACGCATCAGCACACCATCTCCAGTTGCAGAGGATGCCGTTACCGACCAGGTGTCTTCAGTCACTGTAACTCCTAAAATACCCCTGAGGAGGAAGAGCACCGCACAGAAGACTCCGAGTGTTGCGAAGAGTGCTGTTAAAGTGATGCGCAGAAGGAGTGGCATTTCACGGGCATCTATGAAACGTACGTTATGCCCTGACATTAATATTATCTCTTTATATCAGAAATCTTGCACTTTATCAATCCCAAACAATGTCAAAGTGGTCTTTGGTGTGTGTGTGTGTGTGTGTCATTTATATATTAAAATGTAAGTCTCGATGTCTGACGAAACATTTTATGATCTTCACTCCTCTGTTTTACTGTTTGGTAGTGTGTGTGTGTATATTTATCTATATAGAATTGGTGATTTCAATGAGATTAACTTTTGTTGCTACCATATAACTTTATATAGCGGTGCTTTTAATTCATTTTATTTTATACATGTTAAAAATGTTTTTCTCGCTCTCTGCTTTCAGTCAAGAATTCCTGGGCAGACATTGTGAAATTTGGGCCAACTAAGGCTCAAGTGGCTGCTCCGGCTAAAAAGGTGGGCACCATGAAGACAACGAAGAAGGTTGTGTCCAAACCACAGGTAAAGCCACAGTCCCTGCCCTCAGTAACAAATCAATATTTATTTCTAGTCTTGCAACAACTGTAACTAGTCGGGCCTTTTATAAACAAGGCACTTTGATGATGATCTGTTTTCCTGCCCATAGCTACTGTTTGCTTTAAGTAACTAACTGGAAAAACAATATTCTTGTTCCTTAATGCTGAACCACTTCAACGAAAACACACTTGAGTTAGAGTGTTTACTTATACTACATACTACTGTCTTTCTCAATCTCTCAGACCCCTGCAAGAAAACTCATGGGCCACGTCGGCACCGGACACGCAGATTCACCCGTTACCATTGTCGTGGGCAGAGCTCACAATCGAAAGGTCACACATCCAACTGGTGCCGCACCAAGACTCGTCACCAATACTGCAGTCCTTAAAAAGAACATGAAGATGGACGAGGACTTGA
>JAVQJL010090090.1:0-24052 GCA_036024295.1 Nannoperca obscura | reverse complement strand
GCTCTCCCCTCACTACACTCCACTGTCAGACAAAGAAATTAATACCCCCAGTGACTGTGTTTTAATTAAGCAATTTCATGCAAATTACACATTTTAGATTGTCAAATAATATACTGCGCAAAATTGTAGGCAGGCTGATCTGATATGCATGGAGTGTTATTCTTCCAGGCACTGTGCATACATGGAAAATGAACAAAAATGCTAATTTCTAATCTATTATGCAAACAGTGGAGATACTTACATAGATTTGCACGCCTTTCTCGGATAAATACAGCTCTTGAATTCTATGTATAGTATGACTGGATTTCTTAAGCAGTCTTTGCCATCGTTATTTATCTTATTTGGTCTTTATTTTAAATCGGATCTCGTTTTACTTTCCAAGCAATGTATACTAATATTCTCTATCCTTACAAGCTGCGGTCTGCGCGGCAGGATAACATAAATAGACAGATAGGGAACAAATCTAAGTTTATCATTAAACACTGTTTTGAGATCTCATTGACAATGAATAATTAGGAGAGGACTGTCTGACAATCAAAGAACAACTTGACATACATTCATTTTTGAACATTCTTTCCTAATACAGTCTAATGAAACATGGAGTCCTAACTAATATTAGTACTCCTCACTGTTCTCCATCTTTTCCCATTAGCACATTGAACTTATTTGGAATTCATTATAATCCAAAAGCCTTTTAGTACACTGAAATCAGTAATGATGACAAAATGAATATAACATTATACTTTATTATAGCCGACTTGATTTAATCTGGGGTTGTTGCTATATGAGAGTCTTCAGAAAGACCCCTCTTGGAAACCACGGGTGTCAAAAGTCAGCGTGTGCAGGTACAGAGTCAAAAAGCAATCCTTATGAGCTGAAAGCTTGAGGAGGGGTCTTACTGTTTCTTTGTGATTCAAATTCCTTTAATCAAAGGTTTGTTTCTATATACTGCCACTTAATAGTGTATATTACTGCATACAATGAGACTCAAATGAATTGCAATCTATCCAGTGCCCTTTTCCATTTTCTTCTAAAGGGAAAAAATAGCAGGATAAGAGCAGGAGAAGGCGAGACTAATGGTAGGGTTTGAGAGAGTTGCTTGACGTGCTTCCTGCATATTCAGAACAGTGTGCCTTTCAATGGTCGCAGGTTCATACAATAACCAAGAGTTTTTTTTTTTACCCTGTGGTATAATAAAATCTGGATGAACAATAGGGAAACATGTTCACCACGCAGTCTAAAACATTGTGGGGCAATTACAGGAGCTCTGAATATTCCTGCTCAACATGACGCTGCTCACAGGTCCCTCGACTGTGCGCTCCTGCAGCGAGGCCCTTTTTACATTATACCTCTCATCTCACTGAAGTCAACTCAGGTCCAGGCCACCGGAAGACGACGGCCACAAAACAGCTTCTTGAACTCCTGCGAGCTTCATCTAAGACACAGTATGGTGGCTTAAGGCTCGGTGAATACCGTATGATGGTGGTGGTGGAGGCGAGAGAAGATGGTCGGGGGGGGGGGGGGGGGGCACAGGCCCCGGACGCATAGAGGGCTTAGAAGGAGAAGGGGATATACATGAAGAAAAGAAAAAAATACAAAAGTAGAAAAACTCTACTGGCTTATGTGACTATTTACTTCTAGGATGCGTGCAATCTCAGTCAACAAAGTCCGGAAAACATTAAACACCACCTTTTTACAAGATCTTCTATTACGTAATCGTACATGCAGTTAATAGAAGCCTCTTCTTCCCCTTTTTCACCATTAAGGAAATAACTGCTAATAATAATAGAAATATTAATAATATGCTGTCCTGTGTTTTTGACCACCTTTTTAACCGCTTCTTCTTTATTGTCTACTCTCACTCTTCTCCTTATTCTTTTTTTTTTCCCCTGCCACACTGAGGCGCTACACTCCCTATCCCTCCAAACTAAACAGTGACCTGAAAGAAATCCAAAGCCCCATCGTCCCTTCTGTGACTCCTGGGTGAACCTGCGGAATCACTCGAGTCCATGGAGGAGGCGGGGGAGGCCAGGAGTGGATGTAAACAGAGACTCTGGTGAAGGCAGCCAGCGAGACAAGGAGGGGAGTCGAGGAGCTGGCGGGAACCATCAGCAGCACACTCCCAGCCTCGTCGCTGGGTATTAGACAGTGATTAGAAGATTCGCTGTGCCATCTGATTACCACATGGCAACAGCCTTTATTGATCCCAGGTGGCCAGAGGGTAAATGTTTAGAGTATATCGCCCGGGTGAAAGGCCGGGGGAAAGTGATCCAAACACAGAAGTCAAACAGTGAAGCTCAGGCCAGGGACAGAGTGAGATTTGAGATGAAATTCAAGCCAACGTGGCAGTGACAACAACTTGGCAAAGACACGGGAATGATGTAAAAGGATAAACAAAAGGGTAATGGAGTGTTGGTAGGCATCACAAGGCTGCAGAATGACATTATATCCCTGTAGTGTAATTACTGCAATGATATTTCATAGATACGGTGCCACGCAAGAGTTGTCCCATTCAAATGCCAAAAAAGGTTTTTAAGACGGCTTCACAAAGTGAGTAATGAGGTATCCTTATTGAGTACAAGATTACTCGGAAGGTCATTACTCTCACACACACACACACACACACACACACACACACACACACACACACACACATTGCTGGACAAAATATCACGGTAACGCTCTGTTGTCATCATGCAAATGCAAGAAAGAGTGAACTGGAAATCATTACACTGTGTCCACCTCCTCTTCCTCTTCATCATTCTCCTCCTATTGAAAAACTATGAAGCAAGAGGCAGACAACAACAGGCGCCCGGTGTTGTGCTTGCTCATTAAGTCTGCCCAGAGGTAAGCCAATTGATCTGCAATTCATTCTCACAAGCGTTAAATCGATGCGGAGAGACATGAAAAGCCCCAGGTTTTTACGACTTCAGTCAAAGATTCCTGAAACGCTTTGTAACAGCACATAATGGTAATCTGCCTTGTTTGTGACTCAGTACTGAGTGATCAATATGGTAAAAAGGAAGGGGGGGGGGGGGGGCAGTCATGCACACTTAGAAGAAGTTGATTTGAATGAAAACAAAAGAGTGTTTTTTTTCTGAGTCTATGTTGTCTATACTTCCAGAGAGATCAGCGATCATTATATATGCAGTGGATATATGCTCTCTTTTTCAACGCCTTTATGGGGCAAAGCAGAGTCACTCTAAAATCTAAATCAACCCACTTCAAGATAAATGATGGTGCTCAAAAAGTTTATCCACTTTTAATATACCATACTGAACAAACCCACTAATTTTAGCAATTCCTTTCGGAGATCTCCATCTCATATGCAAACACACAAACAACAGAACTTCATTGCTCTAAGTACAGTATGTGACACCTGAGCGATCCATTACAGCTCGTTCCATATTGATTGACAAAGTAGCAACATAAAGTAATTATAATTGATTCCAGATGAGGCTTAGCCTGCCATACACAGATCCTCCTCCTCCTCTCTCTCTCTCTCCATCTCACTTACTGCTTGGAATCTGAATAGGGAGCTCGGGTAATTAGGTCATGCTGTTAAATTTTTAATGATCTCTGAAATCATATTCATGCTCACAGTGTGTCAGGTACACGTACAGCCAGCCTGGAGTGATACATCACCATTCTATGACATGAACAGAAGGCCTTAGCCATTTAATTGTGTGACCTTTTCGACCGAGCACCGGGTGAAGCCATCGGGAGAGAGAGGTATTTAGTGGGAAAATGAGTGATTGGGTATTGGTGAGATGTACAATGCACAAGCTCGTCATAATAAAACAGACTCAGACATTTTGTGTGTGTGTGTGTGTGTGTGTGTGTGTGTGTGTGTGTGTGTGTGTGTGCACCTTCTAAGGTGTTTGCGAAGGAGGAGTCTGTGTTGAGTCTTGTAGGTTGTTCGTGGTCTTTCATGCTGCATTTTTATGAAGGTGGTGGCACAGTCAGGGTCAAGGTGGAGGCCAAAGGGTACAAAGGTCAGACACAGAGACAAAGGCTGGGTACATTGCTGGCAGCTATCCCATAATTTGTAATGACAGATGATCATCATCCGTCTGATGGAACATGTGGTAGGAAAGCAGAAAGCGAAAAAATCCATGCTGTCTTCAGCAAGTCAAGAATACATTTTCCTTTATTGTAGCAGTATTTCTAAGAACGTAAACTCATGGTTAGTATATAATAAATAAGTTGTTTATACTGATGCTGGCTACTGACTATAACAAAATACTGGTTATACCCTTAAGTTTCTGCCATTTGGTAGAATTATAATAACCTGTTAAAAAATGCACTTAACTCAACCCAAGTTATCTCTAGCAATCAGTTATGCACCCAGGATGCATTGCTGTTTTCAGAACCAGATTGTTTTTCAGGTGACTTCTTTCGAGGAACCTAGTGACAGAAACACTGCTCTCTGCATGTTTACAGAGGCAGTTTTGGTCATAGTTGTAGGATGTAGTTTACTTTTAGAGGACTTATTGTACATAATGATGTAAATGTGTGATCTAGTTCTACACCAACTGCACTGGATATGTTTTGTTAATTTAGTAGTTATTATAATTGTATTCAATCATATTGAAAAAAAATGGTATCTTTGTTATATGTAAAATGTTTTATTTGTGGCATTCTAAACATTGCAATTAAAATGTATATTTTATTTCACTGAAATCTAGTGGAATCGATATAATCTATGCAGATTGTCAAATGTTCTGTAAATGTACATCTCTCTGTCATCAAAGTAATGCACATTTTAAAAAGTTGAAAAGAAAAAGAAAGAAAAAATAATATTTTTAGAAATACATTAAAGTAACTATAAGAAGAAAGTCCCATTGCTATTTTATTGAAAGTGTAACATTTTCTCAGCAAACATTAATATCCTTGGAAGAGTGTGTTATTCCAGTCGCTCCAGCTTTTACTGTTTGTCACATGACTCACTGCGAAAGGTGAGCAGCGTTTGACCTGGTGCTTCATCTGTTTTGGGGGCTATTTTTTACCCTGAATCCGAGGTGAGAAAATTAACAGTTGAACTCTGCGGATGCTCTCTTGATCTCTTTCCACAGCACTTACAGGTAGTCAAAGCATAGGCTCTCTCTCTACATCAGAGGGTCCAAACACTGCACATAGACTATTATAAAACTACACGAAACAACACACTGGAGAAGGACATGGTGAGATGCAGAGTGCACAAGAGTTGAGAGGGAGTACCTTGTTCACCTCACACATCCTTCATTAGTGAATGATTGTCTCATCCTGCGCCAGCGTCTGACAGTAACATGGGCTTGATCCCCTATAATTACCCTTCCCATGGAAATGATTGCATCTTGAGTTTCCAAACTGACAACTCTATTTGGACACAAGTAATCCGCTTTCTTGGCTGCGGCTGATACCTGAGCATAATCTGCCCAGCCAAGCGGCAAGGAATGGCTGTACGCTCTCTTGCAGCTGCGGCATGAAACACAAACGATGAAGCTTCTCCCCTGTTGCACTCCGGTAATTTAGCCCATCCTGGGTTTGTGGGTTTTGAAGCATATATATATATATTTTTTTTGTTTAGTTTTTTTCCCCCCCTTTTCTTCATCATTGTAGGGAGCTCGCATGGCTGGATGGAAATGGAGATGTAAATGGGGATAGGTTGCCTGCCTATGTAGAGTGTGATGTGATCCACAGATTAGTTTAGCTCCAGTATGGCACAATCCAGAGATCAGATTGAGCCGTCTTCGTTCACAAAAAGTGGTGGGTATTGACGGGATTGTAGACTTTCAACTAGGGATAAACTACACCATAGAACACTGCTAAATGCTATAGCACATTATACTAAATCCTTCTACCATTTCTCATAAAATCCTACATATATCTGTTGGGTTTTCTCGTAAGCAAACAGGCAAAGCTCCTTAAATCACTTTTAACTTCTATCAGCTTCCATTTCAAATTCTTTTACAAGTGAAACAAACACATAATATGAAATTCAGCATGTTCTCAAGCAGTGTATCGGACACATGTGGGTGAGATTTTTGTTGACTTGAGATATCCCCAGGAAGCTGAGCACGTATAACTCACAGTGAGACTCTTGTCTATTCATAGAACATAATTTGACACAAATCGCAACACATTCTCACACATACACAGGTGTTAAAGCTAAACCAGATTGTGAAAATAAATTGTGGATGTGATGTATCCGTGAAAAAAAAGAAGACAAAGACCAGGAAGAAGAAGAAAAAAAAAATCAACAGAGCCTAGCAAAGAGCAAATTAATAGAAATGGCACCTTAAAACAGACTTAACAACTTGGTGCTTTCCATTCATTAGTGTGCCCTGCCGTTAATACATCATTGTGTGAGAGGCATGAAGGACAGGCAGTGACGGGATTACTCCCCCTTCTAATAGCACGTTGCCAAAATTAAAATCCCTAGGGAGACGATGCATCAGGGAAAAGTGAACAGAGGCAGTTGGCATGATGGAGTTGAGAAAAAAAGAGTGGAGGATGTTGGGCCTGTGGGGAGGGAGGGATAAATAACAGAGGATGAAATGACTCCCATAAATAGAGCCAGAGTCTAGAAGGCCATTAGGCGACGTATCCAACATGACAAGGCAATGATGCTGGGTAAATACTCGCTATTTATTCATTTAAATATCATTCAGCTGGCTGAAATAATCATGATGAACAACCGCTGCCATAGCAGAAGATTAAGGGGCCAAATAACATGCAGTGATATAAAAAACAATTTTGTGTAGCTCATTTGCAGTGGGAAAATATCATTTGACACGGACTATTGTAGCTGCACTTGGCAGCAAAAGCCTAACTGATCTCATTTTCAGCTGCAGGATTCCTCTGAATCAGAAGGGACTAACACGATCAGCTTTTCACAGCCTGTTTATCTATTTATGTATTTATCTATTTACATTACCATGGGAGCTGTGGTGAATGTGTGGTTGTCATGTTTGCGGAATCCCCATTTGCTAATAAGGCTAAGCCTGTTCTTATGAGCCTGGAGCAACAGAGCTAAGCTCTGCCGCTTGCTAGTTGAATATCTGGAGTCAAAAGGAAATCAATTGACTAATAAGGGAGGGTGTCACAGTGTCAATATCTGCTTTTTACTTGAAGACAAGATGTTGCGGTGAGCTAAATGTGCTTGAAAAGTCCATAAAAAGGACGACCTTGATCAGAAGTTCTTGCAATTTGGCACCCATTCAAGTCCATCAGCACTCAAACAAATTATGATTTCAGAAGGTGAGAGGTGAGGAAAACTTGTCTGATATGAGATCAGTTTCTGTGGATATTCAGCGAGAAAGACACAATAAGAGTCTAGCCCTTTTAACTATTCTGTCAAAGGGATGAGTCCCCAGAAGTTCTGGTACTGAGGCCAGGGCTGGGAAAAAAACAGAGCCTTTTCCATATGCAGCTGTGGCTCTGTGTGTGTGTGTGTGTGTCCGTGTGCGTGTACACTGGTGTGCTCAGCAGGGAAAGAAGAGAGACACAAACACGTTCTGGAGAGAGTTGAGCGTTGTAACTTTATGATTTGATGTCTCAGGGCATCTGAGGTCACTAATAAGAATGTGTTTATGCAGAGAGTGCGAGTTTCTTTTGACTTCTATCCCCCCCTCCTCCCCTTCTCTCTGTTTTGAATTATTTACAGTTTTTGAGGGAAAAAAGAGAGAAATAAGTAGTCAAGCTTTTGGACATTCCTGATGCTGTGCTGCACTTTCCTTCTGAAACTTCATGCATATTTAAAGTTAATAAAGCATATTCCTTACCTTTTATCCAGGGCTTTTTAATGCAGGGCATAAAGCGAGAAAAAAGTATATGTGTGTGCTGCAT
The DNA here is from genome assembly GCA_036024295.1 of Nannoperca obscura. Classification (NCBI taxonomy): domain Eukaryota; kingdom Metazoa; phylum Chordata; class Actinopteri; order Centrarchiformes; family Percichthyidae; genus Nannoperca; species Nannoperca obscura. The sequence continues at coordinate 16,222 of JAVQJL010090090.1, read as the reverse complement.
GTGTGCGTGCTTGTGTGTGTGTGTCCAATCAGTTATCAACCTTCAAATATATGATCAGCACCACAAATTACAGCCAATTCCTCAATGATTTCCTGACCTCAGCCATAAACTCTTGGACAGTTACGTCACGTAAAGCTACCACTACTGACAAACCTCTTTTTTAGGTGCCATCATTTATCTTATATATTTATGAGCCCAGTGAAAAATCATGAATAAATGAAGCAGTGGGGCAGTTGTGCCATGGGGCGGCGCTATGATTAACATCTGGATGGTGTATTTAATGACTGCTATGAGAAGCTAAAACAAGCTGGTGATGAGAAAGTGCATGGGCAATATGTAAACCTATTCACATATTTGCCCATTTGTCTTCTCATTAAGTTTCATTGTTTTATAGGCCTAGTATAGGACTGAACTATAGTGCTAAATGTATTCATTTATTTATTGGTTTATTAAACAAGGATGGTGCTCATTAATAAACATTGTTGTAAATGTGTCAGAGTTAGCCAAGAGGCTACTTTACAGCTGTAGTCACGCTAAAAACAGAATATAAGATTAAAACTGCAAAGTTATTGAGATAGTTTATAAGCATGCAGAGTAATAATACAAGGAGGAGGGGAAAATAATGTTCGTAAAAAACAGCATACAGGACACTATGTTGTCAGGCACTATATAAAAAATGCAACACAGAAGCACATAATAAAAGACATGCAAAGCAATGAATTTGGAATATTAATGGTAATAGAATATGGACTAAATCAGGCCACATTGTGCTGCATTATTAGACTCATTTATGGAATTAATATAGTCTCAATATGATTTGAAATGTGTATTACAAGATTTGTAACTGAAAAACAAGAGTTGAGATTTACAGACTTGCAGATTTTTAACTTCTGATCCTTTTCGCTTTCAAAAAGCTTCCTGCACTTACAAATGTCTCGTGTCACACATGGATCAGGTTACTTTCGCTTTCGGGATTCTGAGACTATATTAACGCTGGTCGCAGCTCAACAGATTCGTAAATGCATGCTGCGTTTAAGTGCTGGCGGAAAACTGGGACATCTGGGCTTCCGGGCATATTGGTGTTTAATTTTAAAGTGGAAAAGATGTTTTTCTAAATAGACAGAATAACTTGTTGCCCCTCAATTAGAGCACATACGTTAACCAACCACAGTCTATATACAGTAACCTATAAATGTAAATATATGATTTAAATAAGCTACTGCTAGGTGGTTGAGCTGTTGTTCTGCTGGGAAAACAGCCAGTCCACAAAAAGTTAAACTTATTTTTCAGTTAAGAACCATGTAATACACATTTACAAATCTTAATGAGACTATATTCACTCCATACTAATTCAAACACACAAAGCAGGAGCCCTAAATTCATGCATGCCACCTGTCAAACTGACCGATAGGGGCATGGCCTGTGTTATCAGCCTATTAGCTTATCACAGATATATCAGCACCACCATATACGATGGTAAGTGACAAGAAATTGCAGTACAAAAATACTAAAGATATATTATTGTTAATTATGTAAACTACATAATACATCCTGGTTATATATTTTAAAATTTCCAAATTTGAGAGAAATAAAAACTCTCAAAACTCCAGTATGGGTCAGACTCTCATGCTTTGTGTGTTCAAGTGTGTGAGCAGGTCTGGTCAAACCAAGGTGTGTGTGTGTGTGTGTGTGTGTGTGTGTGTGTCCATGTAAGGGTGCTGTCTCCGCTGTGAACAAAAGGCTGCTGGATGGAGGATTTGGAGCGAAGTCTTGACTGGGGATCCTCATAAATCACTGGCCTAGCGGCTGGATTCTGACAAGCCTGTATAGCTTTATCTGCTGCTGCTGTTCGCTCGCGTGCCCGCCCGCCTGCTCGTCTTCTGTTTATGCATATCCAGTGGATATCCCACATCTTCTCTCCTCTGCTCTCTTTGGATAGCCCTCCTCCCTCTTTCCTCTCTCGCATCCCTCCTCTTTGCTCCTTTCCTATCTCTTCTGTTGTCTGCCAATGTATTTGTGTAACCCTCTCTCTCTCTCTCTCTCTCTCTCTCTCTTCCCCCTCCATTTTTCCTCTCTCCCTCTGATTCCCCTCCAGTAGGCCTGGCCTTCTCAAGGCCTGGCCAAGCCTAGAGCCTCCCAAAGACCCTCTTTTCCTACTCTGCCCGCTTAATTGATTCTGCTGGGGCAAAAAAAAAGAAGAGCTATATACCTCATAAGTTATTTATGCTGCCCTTTGATATGTGTGATATTTAAGAAGGGTTAATATGTATAGGGTTAATCCTTGAGGGGTGAGATGTGTGAAATTTTCATGAAGTACTGACCAACAAGATGAGATAAACTTAAATAAAACGAAAGTTGGAAGTTGCGGCACAGGCCTCTCTCTGTGGGACGTTGCTGCCTTCGCATACCAAAAAAACGAATCGGGGAATGAAATCAACTTTTGAGGAATTTATTTTTGCTATAAAATCTAAAGTCCAACTTTCCACAGGCCACCTGGGAGAGCTTGCACATTTTTTGGCTGTTTTCATAAAGGAGAATAAAAAGTTCTGGCAATTCTAAATCCAAAAAATGCATTTCGTATACATATGCCATTTACTTTCTGGTGCAAGTGTAGGCACTATATGTATGCGAACGCCCACGCACATGTATGTATAGTCTGTGGGTGCTGACAAAGGGAGGGGAGACCATGCTCAGAGGCTGGTGCGTGGAGGCTTGTGGGGCTACGGTCCCAGCATATTCATAAATCAGGCCTTTCAGGGAGCTGTCAGAGGCTCCATAATGAGGGTCATTACTCAGGCAGGGTGTCAAAGCTACTATCACAGGGACCCGTCCCTGGAAATCACACTCACTCTGCTCCTTGTTAAATAAACAGTGCAGTATACAAAATGGCAAACAAGCTGAGGGTCAATCTGATGCAGTGCGGGGCCAGGCAGGCCTCCAGAGTAATTTACCCTCGGGGAATACCTCTCGGCTGGGGAGATGGATTATAGAAGGCCCTTGAAAAAGATTAATGGAAGTAAAAACACAAAAAGAAACAGAGGAAAAGAAAAATGAAAGATAGTGGGAGAAAGGAGGGATGAGGAATTTGGAGATGGACTGACAGATGACTAAAAGTGCATGTATGAAAGGGAAAATTCTGCTTTCACTGTCAAAGAAACTGTTTGGAAAATATTCCCACCATCTGCACCCAATGCATGCGATCCTTTGCTTCTTTACACAAAGCAGAAATGTGACTGTAATTCAAGTTTAAACAAAAATCCAATATTGTCAGATCCTGTTTTTGCTGACATGAGGAAGAGGCACCTATCTGTAGTCTGAGCTCACACTGCTGATGCAATGGCCTAGTAATAACAGTGTCTGAAACGCGGTTATCAAATATTCATCCTTTTATTGCCTTGCTAATATCTAACACACAGCTTTATTAATTTGGGGTGGTGGAGGTGGTGTGCCTTGGCGATGTAAGATAAAGAGGACGGACGTCTGGATTGTCTCTGTGCTGTGAAAATAGATTCCCCGTGGAATACAACTAGTTGTGTGTCTTCCATCAGATCTTTATTTTAAGTTAATTATTGCTAATTATTCACATTTTATTTCAGATGCCATGTCTTTTTACTCATCGCAACCATTGTGCAGTCACTTTACTCGTGTCAAAACACACTCATCTCAATACACCCATAAGAGAGCAGTTGTTAATATTTATACCTTTAATCTTGGTTGTAATATACTACACCATAACTCTGTGTGAGAGCACCCCCACCATACACACACACAGACACACACACGCACACACGTGATTATGCTGTACAATATTCAAATATGCAATATTTGAACCCAGTTTGATCTAAAATAACCATTTACAGACTACAAACTTACTTCATCTCTCTCACTAAAGAATATGTACATTATCAATAATGTTTAATATTCCAGTCGCTTCCTTGTGCTGCTTTACAAAAACAGTCAACTGCAACTGTCACATGGGGTCTGTTCAAGGACATAATGCTGAATACTTCCTACAGTAGCGCGGATGTGCCCTCTTCTCTGTTCTCCCCACTAACCAAACAGCTAGGAGTGTTTCTTTTTTTTACCCACTGATTTTCAGCTCACCTACCTGAAGGCAAAAAGATTAATCTTTTACATCTGTGAGTTTTAGACAGGCAGTCATGCTGTGCGAGACACTGCTAAAGCAGCCAGCCCTTACGCAATGCCAATTAATGATTTTGTCATTTCAGTGACGGGGGGTGCTGCTGTGAGTTTGTCAGAGTACTTTTAAGGCACAACTGCCATTGTAATTTGCGGACATCTGTTTCAGTGCTGGAGTTGAGAGGGGGAGAGAGAGGGAGAAGAGAGGGAAGTGATGCTGTGAGGAAGACAGTAGCCGTGTGATGATGCGTTTGTGCGACTAGCTAGCGTAGAGTGCACGCTGGCTGCCATGTCTTGGGGACATGCAGGGAACATATGTTGTCTTGGAGCCCCAGGGCTGACATTGAAGATGAGGAAAGACAGTACTTCAAGGCAAATGTTTTCCCTGAAGTGTGGCTGCCACAGCCTATGTGGCTCTGAGTATTGACAAGTCTCCCGTGGACCACCAAACGTCGAGATTTACACACAAACGTAAAGGGGCGACTAACAAAGTGCTCGCTACCAACTGAGAGTCCCCAGACTGTGAACAGAACGGGACATACGCCTCCTCAAAACTGGATCATTTCATCAGATTAGCCTGGAGGAGATGCATAATCACACATGTTACTCTACACGCACCTGCGGCTGCGCTTGTAGCTGTAACTGTACTCTGTGGTAGCACAGCTGAGCTGAGGCCAGGCAACGCTAAAAACGATTCATTTCAGAACAAATAACATGCCACAACTGCTGCGCTTGCCGCTGTGTAATTACTGCAAAGAAGGCCTCGATACGGCTCTAACAACTTCAGATTGTTTGTGCATGTTGTGCAGCAAAGATACACTTCTACCATCTAAAACACTGATGTCTTCCACTTTTCTTACAGCAGTAAATGTACCCCATAATGACTTTATCCTTAGAATACATCTGCTGGCCACATGGCTCATTATGTTTAATAAATCTTAGCATCCATGTTTTATATACTTCTTTCTGAGTGCAGATGCTGTGCACTTAAATCAAACTAATCAAACCTACTGCATTGTATTGTAAGAGCAAAGTTAGCGTGGTGTTTGAAAGAAAAACGACCTAATCTTTAGATATAACCTGGTGCAACAGACAGCTAAACGTGACAGAAAAGTTCAGTGCAGACTTTTAAAAGCACTGGAGGAATTTAGTTAAAGTGCCAGGGTTTAAGTTATGTCTAATGCATGTCCTATTCCTCAGTGAATTTGACTTAAAAACACCCCACACTCAAATGTAGGGCCCGCACCTTGATGGCTGGCTGAGAGCGACACGATAATTGACCCAGCTTAATATCGCTGAGGTGTTTGTGCGAGAGCAGAGTGAGGGCCTTCATTAGGCCCTCACTAGCGGAGGGCCTAAGTGTATCACTCCCTTCTCGCTCTCAGCTGCATTCAGGCCTATGATGAATGGCTGTAGAGATGGACTGCTGCCGAGGGAGAGTGCCTGACGGGCCCGGGCAAAGCCTTGGATGATGAATAATGACTCTGTAGCCATTTCCCCACAGGAAGCCCTCAAACTCCAGTCGGCTCTTCTACAAAGGAAATCAGTTGACAAGCTCCCCTTAACCAGGGACCGAACCCCATCACGGCTAGGTGTGGCTGGGGATAGCTCCGAGACAGTGTGAGACATCACCTGCTTGAGACAGGATTCATCATCTCATCAAAGCTTGTGCAGCATGTGAACCGGGCACCTTTGCTTTGCCAGCCGATGCAAGGAAGAACAGTAAGTAAGTCCTTTTGTTCCGAATAAGGAAGAACTCTCAGCAAAAAAGAAAAACTGTCTACAAGGACTTCTGAAAAGTGGTGGGCAAAAGAAAAAAAAAAACAACAGGAGAAAGAGGCAGAGGAAGAAACAAAGAGGAAAAGGAGAAAAAAATCATAGAGCACGTTTGCAAATTAACTTTGACTGCTCAACAAGGAGCGTGTGTTGACAGGGGAGAGAGATGATCTGATTTACTGACACAGGCAAAGCATAGAAAGAGAGCAAGCAGAGAGGCACGCGATACAAAACAAATTCAATCATCTTTTCCATCAAGAGGAAAACCTTAGCCTTTCCTCCACAAAAGACCCCCCCGGCTTAAATCAATTGCAAACAAACCTGATTCTGCGACGAGACACAGGGGGAATAAACAGTAGCTTTCAATTTAATTCACCCTCGCGCCCTGGGAGAGGAAAACTTTCATCCATCACTTTCATGTGCCTCACAAGGCAGCCGTAACTCTAAGTGCAGGGTGGAATTGGTGACAGCGAGGAACGGTAAATATGACTCAACAAGCAGCTCGGCTGACACAGTCAACGTGTTTACAGCGGTACACACTTGACAGCGGCACTGAACGGCAACACGTACATGTTATGATCGAGGATATCGCTTCTCTGTCGAGGTACACTTGGGAGGTGCCCTGTAGGAGGTTAAGAATTTACATCAACCCTTTTTTAAAGTCTTTCACATACATCTGAAAGACAGCCGTATACTTTATTTCTGTCACTCTAGGTAAAGTTAGAAAAACAGTAGCATATTTACTGCTGATATTTACAGATGCTTGAGGGCATTGTTCATTGTTTTAATGGTGCAAAAAAAGCCTTTGGTAGCACAAACATTAAGAGTAATTGCTACATGCTTGTGTGTTTTACTGCACACATATTTGCTCATTTGCTTTTAAAATAAATGGGCATCTACCTGCTGCAATTACAAATTAAAGTTCCCCTCGACTCAAAAATATGTTTGTCTTCTTGTTGCTCCAGCTGAATGTTTGAGCATCACTGTACAGAAGGATGTATGTGCAGAGTTTGACACCAAAAGGAGGATTTCACATTCGTTCTATGGGCTCATTGAAAATCCGATTCTTAAGGGGCCGGCCTATGAGCATGATTTGTGACATCACAAATAGTTCGGAAGCCAATCCTGGTCCAATATTCAGCCTTTCAGTGTGATGTAGAAACTTGAAGCTGCCAGTGCACATAAACAGTCCAGCAGGGAAACTTAAGAAATGATCACAATTTGCATATGCATAGTCTGGAGGGGATTTTTAACGCTCCGTGGCTTTAAGAGAAAAGTTAAACAATTCATGTGTTGGCATTCAAAAAGGTTATGCCAGTTTGACAGCTTGTGTATAAAACATAATTTGTGTTTCTCTTTTATCCACGACACCAAGCAAAGTATTTCTCTCTTTCCAACGTTTAGCTGTAATCTTTGCTGTCTAAAAACCACCTACGACTTTTAGCCCTCCCTGTTCTTTCTCCCTTTGAAGGCATTTTTACGTGCCACTAAAAACTCTTTTAAAAACTCCTTTTGAAAAAAATCTTAATTTTGAATTGGGTTCTCTTACTTGTGGAAAAGAACCAAGATGTTCTGGTTTTACTTCAGTTCCCTCCACCTGCCTTGCTGTTCATGCACATGGCCTCAAACCATTTTCTTGCAGGCTCCTGAGCTGCAGAAGCAGCCCTGCAGCCCCCTATCCAGAATCCTGTCTCCATGCATTGTGTCTGAATAAGCAGGTGGTCTATTGAGTACCTGTGTCTGCCTAGGCTGCCTAGCTGAGAGGTGGGTCATTAATCTGCCCTGACTGATGATGAGCATTAGCATACAGCACGTAGCCGGTGAAACGTATGTGTAAGCGGCGGATGTGTGTGTGAGAGAGCAGGGAGAAAGGTGAAAGTGAGTGTGTTTAAGTGGGCTACTGCTGTTAAAGCGCATGCAATTTTGAACACGCGTGCCAACGCTCGCGCAGGCGAGCTGTGTCTGTGTGTGCATGCGGCGTGCATGAGTACAACTTCTACCCCCCTTCATGACTCAGTCCGACCACTTCCCCTCCACTTCCTGTCATTAAGACACACTCAGCCTTTCCTTCCCTCCTTCAAAAATATTCTCAGCAGTTTTTTGTCAATCCAGTAATAATTCAATTTAGCAGGACTAGCCAGGTTGGGCCTGCCATTAGTTTGGAGGAGCTGATTTAAGATTGATGACTTGTGTCCCCTGGGAGTCGATTCCTCATCTTTTGGGGGGGCTTGGAGGGGAGGCAGGAGCCTGCCGGTGGCCGGGGCTCCTCGGCTGCACCGGGCGTGGGAGTCGTCGAGCGAATTAAGGTTCGGAATTGATTTCCTCCAAATTTGAGCTGACTAATGTGACAAGTGGCAGCTGTGAGCGCCTCATCGCCGCGGCCTCGGCTGTCTCCTCCGGGCTCCTCACTGTGACACTGTGCCGATGCAGGCAACAGAAGGAAAGAGCTGCACCGCTGTTCATGTTCACAGGTACACACACACATATATACATACAGGCGAGGCAACACACATATGCACAGATGCGAGCGCACACACCGCAGCAGGTTCACATGGCCACATCTCAGGATGGAGACAGACAAAGACATGCAGAGGCGCTGCGAAAAATACGCGCACACAGCAAGTGCGTACACATTTACACACGCACACACACCGCCACTCCACCCCTGTGACACAGTGTTGTGCGGAGCTGCTCACCCATCAAACTCAAGTCAGTGACACAAATTACAGCCGAGGACTGGATGAGGGGAGCGTTGCTTGGCCCTGACACAGACACACACGGATGCACCCACACAGCTGCAGCGCTGACGTACACACACACACACACACACACACACACACACACACACACACAGCTACAGCACTGACACGGAACAGGTCAACATGATGACACTGGTGAATAATTCAAGAGAAAACTGAGAGTGAAAGAGAGAGCGTAGTGAACAGAAAGAATTGAGAGAGAAGGTTGATATATACAGTAAATAAAAAAAGAGTGGTGGGAAGGCATCACTCTGAATGCATACTGTACATACTGCATTCCTTTATAAATCATACACCTTGTCACTGACTTGTATACCATCAAGAGAATGTTTTATTCAGAGGGTGCTACAGAAGGTAAAGACCCATTAATCCATGACTGTAGTTATTTTTTCCCCTGTATTACGACAACCTTTGTATTACAAATGTGCTTTCTTCAAAAAGTGTGGAGAAATTTACTGAAGGCAAACTGCATTTTCTTCCCCTGCAACAAGCTAACAGGGCAGCTGACGTATTTGTTTTTAACAGCTTCTCCTCTCACTACTCTGAAAGTCACCAGAGGTCTGTCTCAGCCCGTGTGACAGGCTATAGACGGGCTTAGGGGAGCAGTAAGCAAACAGTGTCTTTTTTTTTAAGAAACAAAAAAATGTGCAGCCCTTGACGAGTCAACGTTGGAATTGGTTTCACGCATGAATGCAGCCTTTAAGACAAAAGCACCTCAGGAGATAATTACAGTGTCAAGCATACCCTGCCAAGTGCCTGACGATTGCCCAATATTTAGCTTTAATTAAATCAAAGCAGAAATGTAATTTCTCCTGAGTGAACTCCACACAGAGTGGATTCCCAAAAACACACAACATGGCTGACTAATGCATTTCCTTTGTCCCTGTCACATTGCCTCTCGCTTGTTATGGCCCCAAACCCTCCATGTCCTGGAGGTAAACTAATTCACTGCTTCCTCACAAGGGTGAAAAAAGGCTTTTTGCCGTGACTGGTGACTCGGCTGGTGTGTTTACATGTGTGGAAAACAGCCGCAAATTAGCCGTAAACAATTGGAAATTGTGTCCGGGAGCGTTTCAGCGTGTTTCTGAGGGGAATAGTGTCAAGAGGCCACGCGCTGGGATGTGTCTGTTGCTGCTTTTTCATCCAGGGTAATTTGCTTTGTTCAAAGTCTTAAAGCTCCTTACACCTGCTTTGTAAAGTGTGCTTTAACATATCTGACAATGTTTTTTTTCTTCTTAAAAGTAGCGGCTTTGTCATTTGTGAGCCAGTACAATGTGCCTACACGCTGAGGTAGGAACAATTACGGCTTAATAGCTGCAACACTTTATACAATATGCATTTTTTTAATCAACATTTAAATATGAAGACAAACACAGAGGTATATGCACTAATATAACATGCTACATGAAGAGAGAACAAGTGAGGAATTAATATTGCAGTGAGAGTCAATCTTTATGATCATTGTTAGTGATAAAGTTAATTTGAGACTCTATTGAGCACCTCCGGTTTGTGTTTTCATAATATGTTAGAGCTTGAGATTTTTTTTCATTAATGTGTGCGTGCAAGTGTATGCATTTCTCTCCCCTGCACCTGGGAATTAAAAACAGCTTCTGTCTGTTTGGACTGCAGTACGTAGCCCGTGGATGGCAAAAGGTCAACATGAAATTAATATGGGCATTAATATTCCTAATGCAAAGTCGGCAGCGCTCTGTGTGTCAAAGTTTGGAGAGAGGTCTGCACAAAGTTTAATAAGGCCTCTCTGTGTGTGATCTGTGCTCAGCACCCGGCAAAGTTCAATACACGAGCACGGGTAAATGCGGACAGGCGCGCGCACACACACACAAACAGTGAGACATGCGTGCACACACACATTGTGAAATTGGGAAGTATGCCGTATGCGTGAATATTATGGATGTCTTTGAAGCTACTGATCGGCACAGAGTGCAGCGGTGCAGAGGGGGCTGTGGGGTCTAATTGATTGTAAAACAGTTTAAAAAGTGCAAAAAGACTGAAATGTTGTATCGAGTGCTAAGGGACGTAATTACTGTTATGATGTGAGGAGGGATTTGACTCTACAAATTCCTTTAAACTGTCGAACACTGTATGTAAACACTGCCGCACTGCTGCTGAAAATACCAGAAGCGAAGCGAGTCAAACAGAGTAAAAGTTCTACTGCAAAAGATACTAATTTCTGTGGTTGCATCTAAGGTATATTAGAGGAGCTATATAACTACAGGATTTAATTCACAATAAATTGCAATAAAAGTGACAAACATATAAAATTACATAGACAGCATTTGAAGAAAAAGCCAATTTGAGTTTATGTTTGTGTTAATTTGCAATGCACTAACGCAGGAGACTTGAATATTCCCATCTGTTGGGCTGTACCTGGTGTTATTTATGTGGGTCCTTGTTTAGGAATGCACTACTGCACGTGTGCCTAATTAATCCAGCCGACAATTAGATATTGTTTCAGTTGCAGCTGAGCGCAATTAGCACATGGCGGTCTGCATATGCCAGCGACAGCGCAGATTAGGCAGAGATGCAGGCGCTTGTTAAAATCTCTTACCTAAGGCCACTTGTGCAGAATTCCTCCTAATGATCCTGTAAATGTTGTTGATGGAGAAATAATCCATTTTCCTGTTGTTAAGCAGTGCCTTTGGAGTTTGGAAACCTGGTTAACTCAATAATAAACCACTTCATTAGCATTCGCATATTACCTGGTGCACTTGCCTGTGACATATAAACAGACGGCCGGGTGTCAGAAGAGATGACAATCAAATATTCGTACACACTCTATCTCAGCATCCCCACCTCAAAGTTACACACGCAGCTTCTGTTCCAAGTGTGATCTGAAAAAAATTCTTTGAACACTGAAGCGGTCCATTCCAATATGCCTCTCATCGACTCTCATGATATTCTATGGGGCAAAAAAAAAAAAAATCCCATTATTTTTTCCTCACCAAGAGGTTTGTCCTGTGACATGTGTATGGAGGCCCCATTTATGAGGCCTTGAGAAGAAATACAAAAAAACTAAAGCAAGAGAGAAGAGAAACAGAGCTAAGCAGCGAAGCCTCACTCCCTGATCAGGCTTGGCTGGACTGTGTTTTTTTTTTTTTTGCCACAGACGTTGCCTGGGTGATGCTTCACAGACCGCACTGACCTTCCACAATTTCCAACCGTCAATCTAAATGGGAGCCCCTTATCTCATCTTCTCCCCCACTCACACCCCCTTCTTTGTAGATGTGCACATCTTTTTATTCTAAATCCAGTCATTATTGTTCCTCTCCACTGGCCAGCAGGAAAAGCCCTGCTGAAGTTGGAGAGTTAATTGAGCATGTCTCCCTCACTGCGGGCTCTGAGGGCTGTAGTGACTGGCTCCACTGTCTGGCTGCTTGGCTTGCTGGCTAGCCTCTTTCTGCTCGATGTATTTGCCTAGATTGCCGGTGCACGGCCTGGCTGAGGATGTCTTGTCCACCGGACTTCATTTGAGCATTCATGTCTCGGCTGCGGCAGCATCCGCTCATTACGGAGAGAGAAGTGTCAGAACCAGAGAAACCAGACGGCTAAGACTCCTCTAATGTAATCTGGACATAGAACTTTTTCCTCCTTAATGATATGATAGCCTGACTTTATTTGAACTGGTGCCCTGTCAGGCCTAACAGCTCAAAGTTACAAGACCACATAGCTCCCTGCATTGCAGGATGGAAGACAGAACTTAGCCTAAACTGCTTTACTATGCAAGTCTTTTGTGCTTTCATGATGTAAAATGCACACAATCACAGACACATCTTTGAACTGGTACAATGTTACCTAGGCAACAATTAAACACACACCATGAACAGACCGATATATCTCCGAAAGATTTAAAGTCTAATCTGAAATGTTTTTCCCTCCTTGGGGGAACTAAAGGTGAAGTCAGTTATCTGCCATTATTTGGTTTAAAACATTCCCAGCAGTATCCAACATCTCTGCCTATTTGATTCACTTTGAGCATGTCTCTCTCCTGGATGCATTCATCCTCCCTAAACTCCTGAGTTGGAGTGGTTCGCCTCAGGCACAGGAAGCAATAATGTGAACCCTGGAGAGCTATTCAGAGTGAAGAGGAGAGTGGAGAGGAGCCTCCTCCACTGTTCTCCTCCAGCGGGCCGTTTGGGAGGCTAAACGGCGCCGATATCCCTTATTAAACCATCTGGCTGATGCTAATTAGATTATCAGAGATAAAGAGAAGGAGTTTTCTTTGTACATTTTAATGAGATAATGTGTCAGGCAATTGCGAGGAGGAGCGTTATTTTCCAAGCGCAAAGACTTTTCAGGTGAAAGTGTACAAGAATGAACAGATGCAGGGGAATGATTAATAGTGCTTATCCGGAAGCATCTTGCCTACATAAGTGGAAAAAAAAGATTAGGAGAGTATAAGTCTAGGTCTTTTGGTGGCTTCCTCACTACATGAACATTAAAAGGCTTCAAAGTAAATTTGGACAATTAGAAAACGTATCCTCCAACACCTCTCGTCATTGGTAGTTGTTTGGTGGCATCTGACCAAAAACAATCCGACCACATCAGATTATCTTTTGTTAAATCTTCAGTTGCAGTGCATTGCTGAATTAGACCACCCAGTGCTGTCGAGGCGCGCAGGCAGATAAGACTTCCAGGCTAAAGATAGTCTTGGAAGCTCTTGCCCCTAATGAGAGTGAGGAGGGGGGACTATTGATTAGGCTTGTCACCAGAGAAGAACATAAAAGTACACATTCAATAAGGGACTTCATATCCCGTCCAGCTAGTGTAAAGGTTAAGTGCTGGAGAATATCGCCAGGATCAATAATTGTCTGCAACTTCACGTATGGTCCGCCATCACTGCCTACCGCTGCTGCTGTTCAGCCTTCACAACACTAACTGAAGTCACATATGAAATGCCACAGAAGGCTTATGGGACTTTGTAGCTTCTGTAGACCTAACAAACACACGTTTTACATGCTACTGGAATGAAGATAACTCCGTGGCGAGCCATCAACACGTAACAACAGAAATTGGAGCTTATTAAGATTTAATAGCCTACGTACACAACTGCTGCATATTCCCCTCTTACAATAAATAAACTCAATTTCCCTATGGTAATGGAAAGAGAGAGGCTCCTTAAGCAAGACAAATGAAGGGTTTGCAGCAGCGAGTAACAACATTAGCTGGCTAATTAAACAACAATGGAGGATGCCGCTGACTCGTCGTAATTATGCAATGTGGTTTAATGAAAAAGGTTAACTGCGCAGAAGAAATAGAACCTTGGTGTCTCTCTATGCCAGCTGAGGATGGCTCCCAACAAACACAATCCCTCCTATTTGTCTCCCTCTTATCAAAGCCAAGTGATATGTATTTCTGCAACTGCTTTGTCTCTTCCTGATGGCAACTCTATCTAATTCACAGATGAATGCACAGGGAAATGGAGGGAGCAGCAGTATTACGTGGCCCACAGTACTGCTGGGGTTGACTGCGGCGTTCACAGCTAGCTGTCAGTCTGAAAGAGGAGAGGCAAGAAATGCACATATAGAAAAGTTGTTTAAAGTAGTGTTCAAGGAGTGCGCCATTGCCTTGTGGTTTTTGCAGTAGATGCTGTATGTGTTCTTTGTTTTAAATGGTTTTCTATTACTAAAAAACTACAGTCTGTTAGGAGGACGGCTGACGTGCTGACGTATTGTCTCCTTTCTGGTGGCCGGTGTTGATCTAGCTAAACCCAGTGAATTCTGATATTTTCTTCACTATAGCGGCTAATTTCCTGCTATACATTTATAGAGAATCTGGCCAAGTTTATTAGTGGCCCAAAGCCATGACAACTCAGAGTTTAGACCACAGAATTATTACAGTCCAGACCAGGAGGCAGAGTTGCAGTCCTACACCCTTCTCTGCACTTCCATTAGAGCAGTTACCCACCCTAAACTCCACAGAGAGTCTTCTCCCCCAACACTTAAATTATTTAAATCAAAAGTAAACAGAAGAGATGTTACACATAAAAACCTAAAAAAAAGTAATACCACCATTGCAGCAGTACATAATAAATAAGAGAATTAAATGTTGACTTTAAACATCAGATTTCATCTAAAGCTGCTCTAGTAAATGATCTTATATCGGATTATAATATTGATTTATTCTGCCTTACTGAAACCTGGCTGTGTCATGATGAATACGTTAGCCTAAATGAATCCACTCCCCCCAGTCACATTAATACTCACATTCCTCAAGGCACAGGCCGAGGAGGTGGAGCTGCAGCCATCTTTGACTCAAGCCTATTAATCAAACCTAAACCTAAACTAAATTATAACTCCTTCGAAAGCCTTGTTCTTAGTCTTTCACACCCAACCTGGAAAACAATACAGCCAATTATATTTATTATAGTATACAGAGCTCCTGAACATATTCTGAATTTTTATCTGAATTCTCAGAATTGAATGGTGATTTGAATATTCATGTGGAAGTAGAAAATGATGCATTTTCATGTCATTATTAGATTCGATTGGCTTCTGTCAGAGTGCACATAAACCCACTCACTGTTTTAACCACACCCTCGACCTTGTTCTTGTCTATGGCATAGAAATTGAACATCTAATAGTCTTTCCACAGAATCCTTTTTTATCAGACCATTTAATTACTTTTGAATTCGTATTACTGGACTACATGCCATAAGGCAAACATTCCTACAGTAGATGTCCATCTGACAGTGCTGTAGCTAAATTTAAGGAAATTATTCCATTGGCATTTAATTCAATGCCATGTCTCAATATAACAGATGACTCTAGATGATGCTAACTTTAGTCCCTGGAGGATAGCTCCATCTTATAACCCGCAAATTAAAACAAACATCACAAAAAATTGAAAGGAAATGGAATTCCACCAAACTGGAAGAATCACATTTAGCCTGGCAAGAGTGTTAAAATCTATAGGAAGACCCTCTGCAATGCAAGAGCAGCCTACTACTCATCATTAATAGAGGAAAATAAGAACACTGTTTAGCACTGTAGCCAGGCTGTCAGTCACAGCTCTGTTGAGTCATGTATCGCTAGTCCATGCATTTAAGTCAAGTCTAAACTGGAGTATTGCAACTCTCTATTATCAGGCTGCCCCAATACATCTCTTAAGACTCTCTATCTGATCCAGAATGCTGTGGCACATTTCTTTAGTATTAGCTTCTCTACACTGGCTCCCTGTAAAATCCAGGATACAGGGTTCCTCGTGGTTCATACAGTCTCTTAAAGTAGAATGGGAGCCAGAGCCTTCAGCTATCAAGCTCCAGCTTCCAGTTTGTGTACTAATTCAACTTCTTCCCGTAGTTGTGTGCTTTCTCTCCCCTCCATCTCTCTCCCTCCTTCTGTTGCGTTCCGCAGGTATTTCTGCCTCCGGAGCTGTAGAGACTGGATCTATGGTTGCACGTGCTGCCTTTGTGTTCCTGCTTAACAGCCGCTGTTGCTATTGTTATTTCTCTCATTATCAGTATTGCTATTATATTGCTATTAGTATTATTTTTATCAATATTAACACAAATACCATTACCACATCTA
>JAVQJL010090072.1:0-10158 GCA_036024295.1 Nannoperca obscura | reverse complement strand
CCTCCGCGTGCATCCATATTGGTTTGTTCTCATCTGCAGAGTCACACACACACAGAGAGAGAGAGAGAGAGAGAGAGAGAGAGAGAGAGAGAGAGCGAGAGAGAGAGCGAGAGAGAGAGAGAGAGAGAGAGAGAGAGAGAGCTACAATATGCTTCCATCAAACTACCTAGTGTATTTTACAAAAACCTTTGAAATGTCACAGAAAATAAAATCTGAATCAGGTGCATTTGCATCAGCATGTTTGAAGCAATAGAATAAACCTACGAAATGTCAGAACAAAAAGTTGTCAGCGTTATATTCAACAAAAAATGTTGAAATTCAATGAAATTAACTTTGCAAAAAAGAAAATGGCAAGGCAAAAACAATTGACATCTCTCAGAATGTCATGTCAAAAGGTTTGACAATTCAAAGCTCATGATAATGAATACGATGAATATTTGACAACATGAACGAATTTGAATGATCTCCCAGGGAAGTAATACAAGGACTACAATGTAACCTATCTGACATCATCACAAAATGTTGCAGACGTTGTCAATGGCGGTTTTACAGATGAATCGTTGATGACTTGTCATTGCCAATCGGGTTTTCTAAAAAGTTATATCACCATTGGCAAATAAATAGGATGAAAATGAATCTACAGAGAGAGAGATTGTGTGTGGGAGAGAGAAAGAAAAGTGTGAGTGTGAGAATAAGTGAAATGTTAGCAAATAAAAGCTGCCAAGGCAGGCAATGAAACCTGATGGAGAGAGACAAAGACTCACTCACCATCCTCCATTAGCCCTGCATTAGCCACTGCAGCCTGGTTTCCTCTAATATTGTAGAAGGATCTGAACAACTACTGTACAACACACAACTTTTGTCTTTCAAACAATGCCTTATGCCAGATCATTTTTTTGCAACAAAAGAAAGCAAAATCCTTATTGATTTTTACATTTTTGTAACAGCACTTCAGAAGAGCACCAAGCCCTGCAACTTGATGTGTCTGGGCGCAGAGAGCAAAGCATGGCAGCAGTGGTACCTAGCTTGAGCTCTCTCTGCTGGGAAAAAGAGTGCACTACATTCACATGATGGGAGCCTGACATACAACCAGAGAGCTGCTCTGTTTTGTCTCTTTAAGGATAAGTTGCTAATCTGTATTCTAGTCACAAGCATTCCTGTGTACACAAACTAATGCTGTGTTGTATATACATATATATATATATATTGCCAAGGAAACAGGACTAACACATATAGCTAAAGTGTAAACAGGATAAAGGCTTTATATGTGCTGGTTGGCTGATGCCATTTTCACAATGTAAGGATGTGATGTTTGTATGCTAATACGCTAAATTGTAGCATTATCAGTATGTTCATTCTAACGTAAATAGAAATATTCTGTGCCAGCACTCACTTTATGTGCTGATGCAGCCAATACAAAAAAAACATTTCTTTATTTATTTAATGTTTATTTGTATAGGGACAAGGATGTAGCATAAACCAATGCCACGCACTACAGCATTTATAGCCTAAGCTAATTCTCAATGCTCGTCTGTAGACGGGCCTTTAAAATACATACATTTACTACATGTTTGTTGCACATATGCTGCATATTGCCTTTGGAGAATTATGTTTAGTTTAAAAAAAATATGTTAAGGAAAAAAGGTAGCTGAGGATGCAGTTGAAGCACAGGACAGTAGCTGTGTGGGCTGAGACACCTTTTTGTATGCTTGCCTCTGTATTCTGGCCTTCATTAGGTGACAAAAGAAATGACATCTTAAAGCAGTGTCTCACACATAGCAGTATGGGAGGTGTGAGAACAGCCTTGTGCCATGTGTGTGTGTGTGTGTGTGCACACGTGTGTGTGCTAGGTGAGAAAGGGCAGAATACTGAACCCCTGTGATGCCAAGTGCCAACACGGAGAGGGGCAGCAATGCCACCCATTTTACCAACACATCTCTATCAACACCTCCTGAGATCTACACACGCACACACACAAGCCCACACACACACACATTCAGTGACATGTAAGAGGGCTTGAGAAGCCAAACGAAACAAACAAACCAAATAAAACTGATCGTAGCCCAATATGAAAATACAGAAATCAGTTTGCCACGGCATAGAAATCAAAATCATTTAACCGTTCGCACACAATGTAGCTTGCTAAATCAGCTTATCTTTATCTCCAGGCAGCAGAGAGAGATAAATGGAGATAGACAGATAAACTGAGGGAGAATGTATGTGCGTGTCGGTGTGTAGATAAATGAGCATGCAAACTGAAGGATATGCCTGAGCAGCAAGAACAGGAAAGGTGCTGAGATATTTAACACATCTAACCTACAACATGTTAAATTAAAAATAAAACACTAATATAATACACTATGTGAATGTTATTGTTTCTGAAAATTAAGACCACATTTCCCATAAACCCTGCTGCTTTTTGAGGATATTTGCTTCATTACACTGTCTGGTATAAAGCAGAACCAAAACCAAAATAAATCCTAACAGAGGGAGACGATCTTGTGTTTAGCCAAGAGCTCAGCAGGAGGAGAATCCATGTTGACAGCAGGGGATTGGTTATTGCTGAGCAATGCTAAATATAAATACACTGGAACTTTCTCCTGCTGCTGCTAATGAGGTCTGAGGGTTTTACAGTTAAACATGCATTTCTTGTGGAGGTTCATTCACTGATCTTGGTAGAAAAATGTAATTCTGCAGCACAACTTCAAAGGCTCCCCACAAATATCATGTACAATATTACAGTATTCTTTCATAATAGCGGTTCTTACATTTTTTGTAACCATATAGTTTTGTTACTCCTGACCCAAGATTCTAATACACACATATACAAAAGCAGCAACTCAGATTCTCTGTCATAATACATACATTAATTAGCTTGCATGGTCATTTATGATGGAGGTCCAATCTGCCCTTTGAGAGTTTATGAAAAGATTGTATACCTACAGTCTTTTATATTTTTTTAAGAATTATTCAGTAATGACGGGAGATTCATAATTCAATTAATAATCTCAAAAGTTTTAATAGTATTAGACTCTAGAGCTGTGGAAACTATGTATAGTGAAAGGGTCCAGATGTTGTGCATTTTTGCTGTTAGAGACGAAACTATTGCTGCTCAAGTCGCCGTCATCGGCCCATTTTCATCACTGAAAACTTTTTCATATGTTTTTCTTGTTTTGGGTTAAACATGAAAATAAATCATGTACTTACATCAGCAGATTTGAAACTAGTAAGTATGCTAATTTGAATTGCCATTGTGGACAGACTTAGTTACATTTGGCATTATGTCAATTTATCTGTTATTATCATTTTGTTATTGGGAAATTGTATTCAATCACATATGAGTGATCAGTTGTAGTTAGTGTGCTGGTTTCATAAATTGGATTTATGTAAAAAACTGAAGTTACTTTATTAAGATTTAAAAACTGTAATAATATAGAAAACACTGCATTTAAAATTGCATTGATGCATGAAAGTAAAACCAACAGAATCAACAGAAAACGAATTATACAAAAAAAATTACATGCATTCTATTGTTATGTGTCATTTAGAGATTAGTTTATGTCATCACTGGGTACATGACAGCATTATGTATTCCAGCCTTATCATAGAACCTAGATATGCAGTTTATAGCTACACTGTGTAACTCAGCAACTCATGCACAGTTACTGCTCTCCAGCTTTTGAGGGTAGATCTAATATTCCCATGACGTGCCACTGCCTTGTTTTGTATGCATGAGTTAATATGTGTGTGAATCTGTGTATATATGCTGTAATGTGTGTGTGTATGTTGTAGTGAGGCTAGCATTGGCACTGGCAGATATTAAACTCTTCTAGGTTGAGAGCAATTCAGAGCAATTGCTCACCGCCATCAAAGTGCAAATCTTTAATCTGGACCCTGAGAAAGCGTACCCGCCCCACCGCCAACACACATCCATCTTTGACACACATGCACGCACGCACACACGCACACTCCAGTCAGGACAGCCAAGTCACTTTCCATCATAGACTGAAAACACATCTTGTCAAGAAGTGTCTCGCATTACCTTCCTCCAGCTGAATCATGTCACTTCTCTCCCACAAGAACACTGTCAGAGATTGAAAAGTGACACTGGCTTTGACCCATCATCACTGTTAAGAACTTGTCCCCTGTACTGTAATCATTACAAATAGCTCGGTATTGGAGCGTCAGCTGAATGCGCATTAAAAAAGCAAAAAAAAAAACCCTGTGCTTGCTTCAGAATCCCGTACACTAATAGGACCAACGGCTATTTCCTCAGTTCCAAAGCAATGAATAATTTAGCCTACCCCATTCTTTCTGAACTCCAAATGTAAACACAAAATAAACAAACCCAACTGCGTGACGCTATTAAGTTCAAAATGTCATTTGGCGACTGCTGAATCCCCAAGGGGCTAGACAGGGATCCCTCAGGCCGGAGCAGATGGGGAGACAAGAGCAGGGGACATTTCCCTTTCCTGTTTGTTTGCCTGGTTTGTCCTTGAAGATCACAGCATTTGTTTTCCACAAAAGGATCTACTTCTCTTCCCTTCAAATGTCAATCAATAAAACTTTTCATTGTCAGGAGAAAACCTGCAGAGGGAAATTAAATGTGTTTTCTTTTTTATCAATACAGATTGTCTGTGGAGGCCCTCACAGATCTCTGAGGAATGTACTGCATGTGAACTGAGCTGCCATGATGGTCTCAGCGTCAAAGTAGCAAAGTCAGTTCAATGAGAAAGGGAGACGGTTTCAGAAACTGTAGCTTAAAATCACACAGAGCTTGTTCAACTGGGTCAGTAATTTCAGGTAACATTAGCTGCTGCCAGCTTCCAGGCGAGCTGCTCCTCGCTGTGGACTGGTCGTAACTTTCAATCTAAATTTTCATCAGCAAAGTCTTTATGGAGCAGGAAATGTAGCAGAGCGGCCCTACACATAATGATGCAAAACTAATGGTGGAAAGAGCAGATATTAGTGGGCTACATTATCACAGTAGTGTATTTGATCCAACGTGGAAGTGAACTGAAGAACTGGGCTGAAGACTGTATGACAACAGGTGTGCTTCTGTCCTAAACCAAGCTAACAGACCTGGTTTTCAACCCACATTATTGTAAAAAGCCGAACTGTGGTTCAATTCAGTTACAATGTTTAGAGTTGGCGTTTAATTCCAGATGAAAGGATGCCTACAGAGACATTTTGAGATCCAAGATCCTTTTTGTTCAACTAGAAACAGAAAGTCTTACTCCAGGAAAAGTCTCGCTCTGAAATCCCGCAGGATGTTGAGTTGTTCCAAGAAGCCGAACAGATCTTACTCTTTAACAAAAAGGTCTGTCTCTGTAGGGATTCTTTCCATAATGTTGTCAGACACAAACAGTCTGAGCCTGTCAGTGGCAAAAACAAGCACTTTTAGTGGACAGACTTTTCACAGGCGCAATTGCCCGCAAGGATTACGTTGAAGCAATTGCAGCCACAGATGCCAGTGGAGGCGATCTACTGGACCATTTCCAAAACTTTTTCTACCTATTAGTAATTCAGGTTTAAAAATACCAGAGTTTCCCTTTAAGATAAACTGTGTGTACCTTTTAATACACTGAAGGCGGGCCTAGTTTAGTCAATATTCCTACATAGCTACTCTGCTGCATTATTATGAAAAGAGCATACACACCCTCAATTACAGCATCGACCTTCTCTTCTAGCATATGTTAAAGAATGCAGTTGGGGAGTGTGAACATCTGTGTGAGGTGTGGCCCCATGGCTATGTACTGTGTGATGCATGGGGCCCCACAGGGGATAGGCCTTGGGGTTGACATTGCCTGTCAACTATTGATCAAAGGTATAAAAATGTCCCCAAAATTCTTTATAATTGAAAAATGATGAACAGAAAACGTTTTGAATAAGTAAAAGTTCAAGCTATAAATGACAAATATGAAAAGTAAATATGAAGCATTAAACACCTGCTCTTTTAAGTCACTAACATGTGGACTGATATTGTTATCATAATGACAATTTTGTAATTCATCTGTGATAAAAAAAAAAACATTTCATGTTTCCACTTTCTTTATGTAGTTACTCTTGCAGAAAGGAAACTAGTGGGTGGCCAGTGCTGTGCTAGTGGACTACATTGATGGCTCCTGCTGGAAATCTGAACACCCACTCTGCATGAATGGGGTCTGAACAGGTACAGAGAGAGAACCCCAAAGAGAGAGCTCAGAGAAAGACAGAGTGATGAATATGACAGTCATGTCTGCTCAAGCGTAGCAGTGATTAATTACTTATGGTGCTCTAAAGCTTCATGGTGATTACAGCCATTTATTATCATGGAGAGAGATTAGCACAGTCTGGCCATGCTTTTGTCATGGACAGAATTGGCATGCATACTGTATAGCTATCCTTACATTCAGAATACAAACATGTCCAACACAGGCACACACTCCGGAGCCCACTTTCCATTAAATCTAAGGGTTGAAAAGTGGGCAGTAGCCCATTTTACTAGGGCTGCTGCCATCTTAGGCCAGTGCTCACTGCTTTGCTGCTCCAAAACCCACATACATACACATGTATACAATGCTAATGTTGGTTAATGTTGGTTGCAGTAGGATGATGTATTTTGCACATGTTTCATGCTAACTGAATGAGACATGCAGTCTAAGATCAAACACCTCACACCCCAGCCCTGTGGGTCCCACTGGATCAATGGTGGTAAGAAAATGACGCTTTATTGATTGTGCCTGGCTGAGACTCCTCTGAGGATTAAAAAAAAGTAGAAAACACACACATGCGCGCACATGGACTGCCATCTGTCAGGGCTGTTGGCAACCTGGTCACCATCTTCCTCTGCAAATGGGGCAAAACACACAAAATAATAGACTGAGGGAGAATGAGAGACGAGCAGGGAACCGTTGCCTGGGGAGCTGACATAAACCAATGGCTATCATTTTGCCTTCGTCTGAGTCGCAGTCTCTGCAATGTTTGATTCTCCATGTTGCCCATGGCTCACAGATGGGACAGTCTTTTAAGGTGCCGGTTGTCCATCAACTCCTGAATGTCATCACATGTGTGCCAGCTGGCGAGGAAGGTGACGCCTCTTTTTAATTAAATCCAGGCAACTCGGAGGAGAAGATGGCACGTAATAGAGGGAACATCATTAATAACTTGTCTCTGCTGGATCAGTGTGATAAACTGTGTAGTGTGAGTCAGAGATATCAAAATCAGAACTGCTTTTATTTTACAAGGACAACGGATGCACAAGGAAGCTGACTTGGATAATTGGTGCTGAGACATAAAACTGTGATCACAAAAGAAACTTATTTTCCTTTTTTTCCCCTTTTTGGTTATTTTCAGTGGTTTGGTCGTGACGTGTGGGTCTTCTTCAAAGTGTGTGTCTTGTTTTGGCGATGACGCATTTTGAGGAAGTGAAACATGCCTGCACCTCTTGGATAAGATGATACCATTCTGGTTCCTCTGTTGTTCTTGCAAGAAAAAAAGCTATGTTGTCCCCTCTTCTTTACATTTTCCATATTTGCTTTTTCCTGTTGAGTGTCACAGAGCCACTAGAATCTATACCAGCATGCAACATTAGCATATTGTTGTTATTTCTTAAAGCTGCTAGGTTCAATATTTTCACATTTACAATGGGTCAAGTGGCTATGTGTACTGTGAAAGGGGTTAATTGCAGTGACAAACCCACAGAGAATTATCACAGACTATCGTTTCCCTCTGTGGAGCGCTTCAACATCTTTTAACTCATTGATTTGGTTTTCTGGCCCGCACCTTTATTGTTTTGGTTCAATCTCAACATCATCAGCGTTGTTTTCAGGATTTTCTGCCTAAAAGCTCTAAAACAACAACAATACACTACCGACCTAGCACCAAAAAGCAAACAGACACAGTTAATGACTAGCTGCTGAACTTAGTGCAGCATTTAGGAGCTAAAGAAACAGATTTCCCTGTGGAGTTAGTGGAGCGCAGTACAAGAAAGTGAATACTGAATTTACATTCACCAGGTGGACACAAACATGACTCCAAATGAATGTTAATGCCTCTCTTTGTCTGCTGCATGTGTAAATAAGTTACTGTTTGCTAACATAAACTTTGTAAGGTGATAATATGCCACTTTTGCAAGTTTACAGCTTGTTGCGCTTCCCCCAGGTGGCCAGATTTATTAATTAATGCAGGTTTAAGATTAGCTAGCTAACTCTAAATACATCTAACACTAATTGTGTATCTGGTGAAAGTTTGACTTTGTGTTTTCAGTGACTTTCATTTAAAGCCCACATTTGATTTTAATTGAGCAGAGTTACCCAAACAAGCCACATACAGCAATCAAACTGTTTTATATTGTTCAGACAGAAAGTGAACAACAGATGTGACTGTATCATGAGTCTCTTCAAATCGGTGTAGTTGTCTTAAAATAATCCCTGGCATCCAAATCAGTTTCCTGCACTTTGATTGAGTTCTAAAACAGTTCTTGAGTGAAGCTGCATGATGCCTACAGTGAGCCAGGTGGAGGGTTGAATCTTTGAAGCCAACCCGGCAAATATTGCAGTAGTCGGACACAACACAAATAACACTAATCTAATGCCAGTAAAAGTTTAACTGATTAATTAAACCACCTAAAAAGCAGATGGGAAGTTTTTTACATTTGGGTTGTGAGATATGAATTATTCTGTTTGAGGTGTTACATTACACTACTGTCTCAATTAGATAAGAGCCAGCTTAAGAGCCAGGCTGTGCAGAATAATTAACTGCAACAACAAGTAATTTGGGTTAAATTTGAAAATGGTTTCAAATTGTTTTAAAAATGTATTCTTAACAGACTAGTGTGACTATGTTTTAGGAGTGAAATGTATTTTTGTTAATCAATGTCTTGTTGTCCCTTTTGCCATATGTACATAAGCAAACAAATATCCCAGCAAATTCATTGTATGCATTTTTCTTTTCTTAACCAAAAACCAGAATAAAGTCATTTACCATTAATAGTAAGGAATGGGCAGCACTGTCTGTGCCTACCTGTGGCTGATCTGTGTCCCCCGTAGACTGGACATGGTTTCTTCCAGGTTCTGCCGCAGGTCAGCGATGTTCTTCACCGTCCTCATGCGTCTTGTCTCGGGATCCTCTCCTGAAGACACATTTTATATGATTTACTCAGATGTTTGCACCTGCACACACCCACACACACACAGGCTATACACGCACAAACACACAATATAAGAAGTGATGAGGACATCTGACATACAGTATTTTATTGGATGTCACTGAACGTCTCAGTGGGGAAACAGAATGATGACCGATCGCGATGACAGCCAGCATGGGTGCACGTCTCCAAACCCCATGTTGACAATTGGGAAGCCATACAATGAATCAGCCTGTCAGACTGCACCACATGCAGTTATATTAGTGGATACATTATTTTACGCAGAACTGACATTTTTCCTTTAGGCTAATGCAGAAATGTCGTGCAATGACGCCACGCACTCTGTCAGTTAGTTCAGGACACAGTTGTGCCAGCGAAAGCAAACTCTGTCAGAACTCCTGCGCTTCTCTGTCGGGCACGTCAGAAACCGTCCCTACAGCAGCGTGCAGCCATGAAAGCACGTCATATGTTTTATGCTCTATTCAGGGCCTTGTTTACAGATGAAGCACTTGGCACTCAGGCATTAGGCCTATTCTGAAGGAGTTCTGTTATTAAACAGAGTAAGCAACACTTCAGAACTGCGAGCTGTGTGCGCACACCAAAGTATCTGCTTGTCTGCTCCAATTAAGCCTCACTGTTAGCTCGTTGAGCTAACTTATACCCGCAGACGGTTACCACAGAATAAGTAATTAACAAGTGGCATGAGACATAGAGCGGATGCCGGTCACACTGCTTTCTAGTTTTAAGGTGCTTTCAGAAGAAGACTGTCTTCAGGGTGGAGATGACTGAGCCAGCAGATCTCCCACAACAAGGCGACACTGTGGTGGTGGTGATGGTAAGATGAGAAGCTGTGCTCTGTCACTATGTGCTGATATCAGTGCTCTGAGCAGACATACCAACTGCAAGCCACTGTGATTACAGTAACTGGGGTGAATGGGGTCAGATGGGAGCAGTGGTATGTTGGCGGTTTGGGGGGGGGCCGCCGCCCCGCGCGCCGCCGGGCGGGGCGGCGGCGCGGGGCGGGGCCGCGG
>JAVQJL010090062.1:0-11260 GCA_036024295.1 Nannoperca obscura | reverse complement strand
CATGTTTACTCTTTGCACTTAGATAATTTCTGTCAGTGTCATCTCTGTCGTAGCAGACAGCCTCGGGTTGATTAGAAACTGGAGTCAACTTGTTTTGGAAGCTAAGAGCAGTCTGACCTTTGTTCTTAAACCAGGTTGAGAATAGATGGAAAGTGGGGTAGAGTTGACCTGATATCTTTTATTTTGCTGCTACGTGTTTATGAAACTATAAGTATGTGACTACATCGGCCCTTCGGGGTCAGATGCTTCATATGCTCATGGCGTATGGAGCTCTGTCCTTTCAGCTGAAATATAAAGTTGGACTCTGTGCATTCCTTTCAGTGAACTTGACTTACTTAGTGTTTGTCATTTCCTTTCTTTTCCTTTTCTTTTATTATTCTTTTATTATTATCTTTATTAAAAAACCATGAAAGACAACGATTTGTTGTATCATCATTTATTTGCTCACTTCTCCAAGGAAATAAGGAAAATTTCCACGACACTTTCCACATGGTTGTGTCTGTCACTGGTTGAGTTTATGGAGTGCACTTGTGGTGGGTAGAAGCAAACCTCCTCAACTTGAAATATCAATTCATTTCAGGAATATAAAGTTCCAAATCATAATTCTTTTTTTAGTAAGCATATGTAACATCCTTTTAGACACAAGGCAGATACTGTTACCACCCTCACATCACAATTTTACAATCACTATTACTTGATTTTAAATACCATTCACTATTTTAACAGATGAAGAGTTAGTTGGTGATACTATTAATCATAAAATGTAACTTGCCAACATTCAACAGATTATAACAAAAGTTCATAAAGTCAAAGAAAGCATCCAATAAGTGAGTACACCAACAAGTGAAAAAGTGATCCACAAATATATCCAAATTGCCAGCATGATGTTGATTGAAGTATGGAACTGAGCAGCCAATCACAGGCCATCCTGCAGGTGGGCAATCATGCAAGTGGATCAGAACAGAGCACAAAACCCCAGCAACAGAGCAGAGAACAATTACAAAGAAAATGTCACTCTCTTTAACCAGTAGTGATGGCAGATAATTGCAGCAGGTGCTAAAGATTTTATCTTAAAAAACAAACAACTAAACATGATAACAATAAATAATGATAAGATGATGATGTCTTGATGATGAGTCAAGGTCCCTCTGCTTGGTTCACTCTGCTGTTGCTTTTCCTCTCTGTCTCCAGGGCCAAAGACCATCTTGCAGATTGATCAGCAGCATGGGACACACCTGAGGCCTGTACTATGAAGCAAGTTCAACATACCCACGATGTCTCCTCGTTATATGGCTTCACTAAGCCTAACAGCTCCGTGGGATCTTCTATAGCATGTAGTCAAAGCAGCAGTCAGCCCTTGAGAGATCTCCTCTGATCACACACATCTGTGTAGTTGCTTTTGTTGTCTTTTCTTTGTTTTCACAGCACATATCACTCATCCACTCCCTACACAACTGACTATATATTCCATATCATTTGATAAATTAGTTTTATTTACTATACCCACATGTCAACCTTTGTTGTCACAGCCTCAAAGGCAGGCTGTGACAAAATCAAGGCCACACTTTTCACTTCCAAGACCAATCAGTTCTGTCTGACCTGTAAGCCTGAATTTCCAGCTCTTGCAATATGTTGTATATTCCCTTAAACGGTTCTGTAAAACAACAGACAAACCATGGATACTGTCTTAAACAGAAAAAATTATAGCTTAGCCCAATTACTTTACATGCTTCAGTCTCTTTGTTATGATGTTATAGTGCTGCAAAACATTTTTGGGAGGATGTCAGGGTGGATAGCTGCTCATACAAAGACTGTGGTTCAAAGCCTGTCTCTTAACCACAGGCAGTGTCTTCGTTTAACCAACCTTTGTCTAACCTTAAAAAGTTGTTTTAATTACCTAAACTGAACTAAACGTTGGAGGTCAAATCAGGAAAATCAGAAAATGCTCAATGAGCTTTTGTTTCCATCGGTCATGTGGGTTGTCTATGAGGGCACTGAGACTTTATGTTGTTCAGGTGTGAAGACTTGTTAAACAGCTACACAAACATGTCTCGCTGTTTATGTACACCTAATGACATTTTCTATTAACATAATGATGAAAGGTTGTTGAGCTAGTCATAAAATGTTGATCCTGAACGTATGAATAAAATATAAATACAAAATCCTCTATAGTAACAAGTAGTATTAAACTTGTTTATGGTTATGTTTACAGCACCTGGTTATATAATAATAATAATATAGAAAAAGTCGGCCCAATCCACAATGTGTTTAATATTTAACCGAAACCACAATCTTTTCTTAGCTTGACCAAAGTGCTTTTGTTACCTAAACCGAACCATACATGGGAATTGGGATGCAAACCCTGCCCTCTGGTGAAAATATCCTGAACTTTGTACACCCACCTTCCTCCTTCTGACTCTTGTTTGGTACATGAATGAGAAAGCAGCACCTTTGCCACAGTTACACCGCACCATAGCATGTGTTACAGTATAATGTCCCATTATACTTCAGTACTGCGGCTTAGGATGTAATGTCAAGTCATGCTGCATTGAGATTAAGACAACCATTGAACAATCGTTTTACTTCAGGCTGCTTTCTCAAGGAGGGCCAATAAAAGCCAGGACATGCTCTGACGGTACACGTGAAAAAGAAATGTCAAATTGCAAGGAATTTCAGAAAAAATCCTTTGTTTGGCAACGATGTGTAACTTTGATTAGCACCAAGTTGCTAACTTCCTCAAACCTGAAAGCTGTAGTGGTCTGCTGGACAGTTTGTGCATATGTTACAACGAGGCCAGAACGACCATTCTGATTCACAGATACACTTAGCGTTACTGCAAGACTAGTATCAGTGACACACTATTGCAGCTCAGTTGCAGTTCCAGTGTAACGTATATATATTGGAATACTGTCAACAGCCCTAGGTCCCTCCTCTTGCCCTGAATTACAAACAACACTCAGTCTCATATTGAAAATGTTGTTTTTCACACTAGGAACTTATACAAACTTTTGGTATTTCACAACAAGTTACACTCGAAGTCTAAAGTTCAGTGTATTCAATGTCTTCCTCCAGGAACAGGTTCCTGTAAGATCCTGCCAGCTGACCTAAGCACCGGCTGCTTGCATGGGGTAGAAAGGGCCCGGTTGGGGAGTCCAATCATTCTGGAGCAGACTTTGACTGTGCTCTGCAGGCGGTTTCTGAAGGCTGATGGAGTGGAACCAGCAGGTGAAGGAGAATGTTATAGCGCTCTCAAGGAAGGGGTAGTAGAAAGTTGTGAGGATGTCCTTGCTGATCCTAAAGAAGTTGAGCTTCCTCAGGAGATACTGCTGCTGCTGGCATTTGCTGAGGATCTCCTCTGTGTTGGAGGCACATTTTACAGGTTATGGCAGCTCCTAGTGGTAATGACTGCCACAGCCAGTTCCCTCTGCTTGTTGCAAAAGGTCACTACCATCTCCTTGGTCTTGCTCACGTTAAAATCCAGGGAAGAGTTGTCACAGCACTCCACAAACTCACGAGGAGCTGAGTTGTGTTGGTCGATATTTCAAAGCAGTCTGATATATCCAGTCCAACAAATGAGCAGTCGTGGCAAGCACGAAGAAAGCAGCCAAGCAGCTTGTGCTACTGTCTTATAATTGTGTTTATGCACTGCAGTGTTAACATAGCTGTTATTCTCTGCTGCTTCCTTCCCAGGGACTACAGATGTAAATAAGCCAACTCTGGTTCAGTTAAGATGCTGTGCATGATCCCTGTCAAATAAACAAGTAAATAAATAAAACCCACATTATATAATAATATATTTTCTGATACTGAAGTTCCTGAGAAGTGTATGATAATAGTGGATGTAGCCAAGTAACTAATGATTTACAGGTAAAACATTATTTTATTTGATAGTGGCTGTGATTATTTTCAGAATTAGTCAGAAATAGTTAATGACTAGAAATATTGGCCCATGCTGTGGGCTGTGTGTCCACTGTTGGTAATGTAGGAGTGTATGTGTGTGTGTGTGTGTGATTGTGACAGAGAAAGAGAGAGAGAGAGCTCTATGTCTACTTGTCTCTGTTCATGTTTGTTGGTTTTATATGCAGCCAGTTAAACAAAAGGAGGATTGCAGATAAGTAACAGATCTTTGCCTGTGTGGGTTAACTATTCGTCGATCTATTGGTAATGCCTCGGGGCTCCAGTAGGGGGATCACACTCCACTCCCTCACTCAGTACTGACGAGTGAAGATGAGAGATGCGTGAGTTGGTCTCTTCATCTTTCT
Source organism: Nannoperca obscura (assembly GCA_036024295.1). Taxonomy (NCBI): domain Eukaryota; kingdom Metazoa; phylum Chordata; class Actinopteri; order Centrarchiformes; family Percichthyidae; genus Nannoperca; species Nannoperca obscura. The sequence goes on along the minus strand of JAVQJL010090062.1, from coordinate 6,998 downwards.
CCTGTTACTTTCCCCCCTATTTAACAGCACAACATTTAGAGGCACCACTGGGGTGTTCGGCTTATGGACCATCCCTGAGCTGTAAGCTGAATCCTCATGTCGAGCATCTGCCCAAACAACCCAGGCATCACTTAACAAGCACCACTGACAAACATTGTTACCACTCAGCTGCTTGAGTTTGTCTCTGTCAGTTTCTTTTTTTCAAATGTAACGGTGCTTATGAATAAACTATTGTAATCATTGACCATTTTACACATTCTTCCTAGGTGTACGCCATTATTTCCCAAAAAAACAGCAGCAGACAAATGTTTAACTTGCACACAAAAATATACAAGGATCAGGACTGTTCACATATGGAAAAACAAACTGTAAAGTTGCTGGGTCGAGAACTAGTCCCTACCACCCTGAGTGAACAGGTAGAGAGGATGAATCTGACATTGCTCCAGATATTAAAGACCCTCAAAAAGAGACAAGACAAACTGGAAAGACACACTAAACAAAATCGTTTACGCATACAATTGTACTTGCAGTGAAATGGGGGGTTTCTCAACGTTCTATTTGTTGTATGGATGCTCCCAGCATTTTCCAGAACTTGACTTCAGATCAAGAAGACAGCAATCATAAAAACTACATGAAAAAGTGGAAGCGAGGCTTGGAAGAAGCATATGAGATCACAAGAGAAAATGAGGAGTAAGAGCCACTATGACAGTAAAGTGAAAAGCTTGAGGTTACAGCCTGGTGATCGTGTTGGAATCAGAAATATGATGCCTTGTCCAGGCAAGCTGAGAAACCACTGGGAGGATACTGTTCACACAGCTGTGCGTGAAGTGAGTAAAGATATCCCTGTTTATGAATTCAGACCTCAGAGAAGTAAAGGGATATCAAGAATTTTACATCCTAATCTTCTCCTTCCATGTGACAACCTGCAACTTTCCAAATTCCAGTACAGCCACAATTTAAACAAAAGTGTGGAGAGAAATGAGGAAGAGGAGCAGTCGATGGGATAAGGACAATGATGATGAGTATTATCCAGTGCCACTTCAAAAGCAAACCAAACCATGCCCACCGGAGACAGTGAATCCTGTGCGTACTAGTACACCTGAGGAACGTGAATGCATACACTGAGGAAACTGTCACCTGAGCCAGAGAAAGAACCAAATGGTGCACTTACCTGAGAGAGAGGACCGTTACGGTCCAAGGTCTTCACATATCAAAGGCTTGGCTCAGCAGCCTGTTACACCCTGAGAACACTACCACAACCTACAAACTTTAAGGTGCCATAGATGTACACTGTGCATCCATACTACTTCCAGCACTTCTGGCACTAGAAATAATAGAAGGTAGAAATATTGCCAGTAAACTTATTAAATGCACAAACACAATAGACTGTTCAATGCAGAATTCACAATCAAATGGACTGTTGAACATAACATACATTGATGGACTGTGGCTGTACTCATAAAAAGGATAGTGTAGTTGAACATACTGCAACCAGGCAGCCAGTGACTGTGTTAAAACTGTGAAAATGTGTTACAAAGGGGTGGGTCAAAAAGGTCCAAAAGACAACATGAGAACATTGAAGGACACTGGGTATTTACCCATGTATGGAATAATGTATGGAAAGAGTCCCAGTCTGTAACATTAACAAAGATAAGAAAAATGTGGCAAAAGTGAAATGGTGCATTGTATGTTTATTGATGGTATACAGTTTAATAATTTGTTTTCACTAAAGATCAAAGGTTAGGATGTTGGGCACAACATCTATTTAGAAGGGATTATGTGACAGGTAGTATATACATGTTTTAGTGCTGGTCACGGTTGAATTGGCAAAATAATAATAATACAAAAGGAGGAATGCAGATAAGCATCAAATCCTTGCCTGTGTGAGTTAATTATTCATCAATCTGTTGGTAATGCCTCGGGGCTCCAGTAGGGGTATCACACTGCACTCCCTCACATGACATCATTAAAGCTCATTAAAATAGACACTTTTCAGCATTTATTTTAAATAAAAAAAAATTGTGAATCAAGTTGAATGAATTAGTAGCTATTTCTTTTGTTTTTTTCTGTTCACTTTTAATCTCATGAAGTGGATTTTGAGCCACTCTCGTCAACTTTTCTGTTAAAAGGGTTCACAGCATAAATGTAATAACTATATATTAAATTTGGTGCAATCTCTCCTAAAAAGATTTTGTGCAAAGTTCATTTTGTTGACCCCCTGTCCTCTAAAATCTTATTGATGCACACACAAATGTGTCATATCCTTTTTCTAACTAAGCCGCGCCCACTTCAAAGAGCACAGACCAAAACTAAAAACTCTGAAATATGTTCTGGCTTCCTTTGAAGGGAAAAAAAATTAGGGTAATTTATAAAAAACTGATAAACCTGTGCAATATATTTCCAACCCATGTTTGTTGTGAATATTATGTTCACTACATGTACTCCATTTTTAAATTGAACGACCATCTCGACATTTGGGAAAATGACAGCATCTGTTTTCTGTCTGGATATTGTCACCACAGGAAAATGTTCAGAGAAACATACAGAGAGGAGTGCAAACACTGTAAAATTTGTATTTGGCAAAAAATGCAGCTCTTCCTGTATGTCTTCTTGACATTGTCATATACTTGCTTGTGTAATTGCTACAGTCAATCCAAACTAATAAAGCACTCTGAATGTGAATCAGAAAGACGGGTGGGGGGACAGAATGTGTGAAAAACACACACACAGAACATTCAGATATGAATTCAATAGTCTCAATACCCAATAGTCCCTTGTCACCTTGGGAGGATTTACTGCAGCTGGTGGGTCAATAAATAGATTGGCATGTATCAATGGGAATTTGTGACCTTATTTACACATCCTCTTAATCAAAAACAAGAAAGAGGAGCAGGGGGGTGGAGAAAGCTCTTTAGAAGCAGGATCTTGTAAAGTAAATGAGAGTGGACAGAGGAATCGATTGAGGCAGTGAGCCATCTCACTGCACTGTAATAAGCAAAGAGTAATACATTTAGCAGACTGATGGGCTGGGAGAGAAACACACAAGGTGAGTGAGGAGGAAGAGGAGGAGGAAAAGAAGGACAGGAAAAAGCCTGTTCTGATGGAGTGGCTCAGACTTGTTAACAGAGTCAATGTCTGTTGCATGCCTGCATTATTAGACAGGACACACACTGAAACAGGTTGCACCCTCTGTGCTTTTAAAACAGTGTTCTCATTTACCAAACAAATACAAAAAAGAAAATACATTTGTAACTAGAGTAATCTAATGGACTGCATTCTGTAATATTTTGTCGTTGAAGATGGAGGACATGTAGGCATGTGGCTGTCTGAGAAGATAAACCAACACCAGAAAACAACATCCTTGCAGAGAATACAGAAAATACCAAGCAGTAACTGCAACGACAAAGCAGATGTGGCTTACTGGCTGTCTACTGGCCGCTACATTATTATCAGCCGGTTTCATTTCTTATTTTGTTAGCAATTTATTTTTTATTTTATTTAATCTAGTCTCTACAGCATGTAATCATGCTTTAGTTTGGTTTTAGTTTTGGACTAGTACCGTTTTCTTGTAGTGTATCTTACAAGTCCAACAGAGGTGTGTGTTGTAAATTGGCCACTTTAAAAAATGACGGCACATAGTCATCATTCAGTCACATACTTCTGCTTCGTCCTGTGTGATCAGTGATCAGTGTGTGACCTGACAAATATTGTAAGAATATTAAAATGAAGTCATACCCTGCGTATGACTCAGCGTTGCTGATACTATTACTACTACTACTTATAAGATACCATCATCGCCAATATTGTAATATTCTGAAGAAATCAAAATGATCAGAGTGAGGAATGATCTTCTCATATTTGCACATTTGAAACCAAACCAAAGAAAAGCTTTTGTTCCTGTTGGTTCTCACAGCCACAGTGACCATCAGAAATGCCATGCTTCACATTTGACAGAAAGGCTAATGGGAATGCCATATGGGCTTGGATTTTGAGCACCATATACGATGACAGCTTTAGGCTCATAAATGGCTAAATTGTAAACACATACACACACACACACACACACACAGTGGTAGCAGGTTGTGGATGTGAAGCAAAAAAAAGTCCAATTTCACCCTTCTCTCTTCCTATCTCTCTCTTTTCCCTTTCCCCCCATAACACACTAATGTGATTACACTGGCATCAAAACAATTTGGGCTTTAATTACACAAGACACATCAAGACGAAAACCATGAGAGGCTTTTCTCAAATAAATCAATTGGCATGACCGATGAAGTAAGGAGGGGAGGGAGAAAGACAGACATGCAGAGAGACAGCGAGGTAAACAGAGAGGAAACAAAGAAACATAGAGGTGGCTGAGAGATTGAACAAACAAGACAGACAGGCAGAGAGAGAGCCTTTCTAATTAGATGATGGCAATGCTCTCAGACAGCTTTAATAGCAATCTACGTGTGACAGATGAGACACTGGAGTCTGTGGATGGTGTTATCTCTGAGCTTCTGTGGATCTATGGCTCTCCCCCACCACATTCTCACTGCTGAATATTAACAGCGGCTGCTGATTACCAGAGCTGCATTTGGTTGTAAGTGGAATCCTCACACGAGACATAAACAAATGTATATTTGATTACACTCTTCTTACCTGGAATGATCGAGCGGTGGCTTGTAATCGTTTTCACACTTTAAATACACCTTTCTCTGGTGCATACAAAGCACTGCAGAGGATCAGTCAATAAATCAATCAATAAATGAATAAAAAATATGTCTTTCTTAAGCCCCTTTCAGACATGGAACACGTAACATTACTGGCCTTCATCTGTCTGTTAAAGTGATACTTTCTATCATTCAGGCACAGTTGACTTTTATGTTAATGTTCCGTATGGCTTCATTTAGACCTGAAAGCACATTTATGGAATGCCCATAGTGGTGAAAGAATGACTGGGGTGGATGGATAGGTCAAACAACACAGGACCTTCACCCAGGAGACTGCTGTCCATGTCTCCTGTGAAACCAAAAGTCAATGTTTGTCATGATCTTTTCCTAAACCTAACCAAGTAGTTTTGGTGTCTAAACTTAACTGCAACCAAACTTCAACCACTTCACAACGTTAACATGTTGTTGTTACTATGCCAAGGAAGGTCCGGTACCTATACCTTTGTTGTTTGTTGTTTAGATTGGAGGACCTGTTTAAAACCTGTCTAATGGCTTGTGGGGTGGACCTAATGGACTTTGCTGTATTTGTTATTATAACCAACTGTTCAAAATAAGACTAGTGATGTAAAAACACAGAATTTTCTTTTTAAGACAATAAACCTGATTTGCATACATGCCACTGACTGTAAATGTCAAAGCATCAACATCAAACATCCTCTTCTGCAGCAAGTTTGGCCCTAACAAGTACATTAATACTTTTTTCGATGACCATCCATGTGGAACATAATGTCAGCATTTCTTGCTGTATGTATGTGAGCACATTGTGTGTCCTTGCTGCTGTTTCACACCTACAGCATAACTCAGTTCCAGTGTGGAAGGAAGCTCTTTCCACATTCATTTATGTAGGTCACCTACGCGCAATGGCCCATTAATTTCTCTGTCCTAGATGACTAGATGTTTTTGTGCACTGGGTGGGTGGGTCGTTCAACTGTGCTTCCCCTCTTCTATCTTTCTCTCAGACAACTGCAATAAACAACCCTGAGGAGGGCACATTTAGGGAAAATTTCCAGTTACCGGTGTTTCTGTTACTGGTAGCAAACGTCTGTTATTTTCTTCACTATAGTGACTAATTACCCGCTATATATTTGAGTGTGCACTAGTAGTTCGTTCTGCTTAAGCACTCTTCTCTTCTTTTAGCGACTTTCCGCTAATCCTACAGTTGTTTACACGCTAGTTAGCTGCTTGCTACTGTTGCTTAGCTTTTAGTTCAGTGATGGCTTCTCTCTCCCCCTCTCCCTTTTCTAATCTCTCTTGCTCAGTGTGTCAAATGTTTAGTTTCCTCTGCCTCCTTTAGTGATAATGTTAAGTGTAACAAATTTTGTTTATTCATCATGGAAAGCTATAGCTAACCAGCTCCTAGCCGGTGCGAGCCGATGCGAGCCGGCCAGCTCTCTGACATGAACGTGAAGTTAGAAACACCAGCGACCATAGTCAAATGCATCCCAGGGGCCAGAGCGGGCGACGTTGAATCCTATTTAAAACTGCTGGTTAAGGATAAGTGTAAATATGGGGAAATTGTTATTCATGTCTGCAGTAATGACACCCGATTACGTCAGTCGGAGGTCACGAAAATTCATGTTGAGTTTGTGTGTTCATATACAAGTCATATACATGTCGAACTCCGTAGTTTTCTCGGAGCCCCTACCTAATACTACTAGCGATGACATGTATAGCTGCATGTCATCATTCCACTGCTGGTTGTCGAGGTGGTGTCCAGGTAATGATGTGAGCTTTGTAGATGATTGGAGAAGACCTGGTCTGATTAGGAGAGATGGCATTCATCCCACTTTGGATGGGGCCGCTCTCATATCTAGAAATCTGACCAAGTTTATCAGTGGTCCAAAGAAGTGACAACTCAGAGTTCAGACCACAGACTTAACACAGTCTCTGGTCCAGACCAGGAGGCAGAGTTGCAGTCCTACACGCATCTCTGCGCTTCCATTAGAGCAGTTACCCACCCTAAACTCCACAGACAGGATGTCTTGTTCCCCCCACCACCTAAATGATTTAAATCAAAAGTAAACCGAAGAGGAGTTGCAAATAAAAACCCAATAAAAAGTAAAACCACCACTGCAGCAGTACAACAGAATAGGACTCTTAAACATCAGCTCTCTGTCATCTAAAGCTGTTCTAGTAAACAATCTAATATCAGATTATAATATCGATTTATTCTGCCTTACTGAAACCTGGCTGTGTCATGATGAATATGTTAGCCTAAATTAATCCACTCCCCCCAGTCACATTAATACTCACATCCCTCGAGGCACAGCCCGAGGAGGTGGAGTT